>PVKU01005353.1:0-125163 GCA_004027475.1 Anoura caudifer | reverse complement strand
GAAGTGACTGCTCTATAAATAGCATGCTTTTATTTTAGCTTATATTCGGTAAACTATTTTCAGAGCATTATAGATAAGATGGAGAAATAGATTCCAGATTATATTATAAGCCTGTGGACTAACAGCTATTTGGGCAACTCTCTCAAAAAAATGAGTATTTATTAATTAAATGTCATCAATCTGTAGAAATTACTCTTGGAGTATATAATATAATTATCTTCTGGTTTTATGGTATTTTTTAAAGTCAAAATATTCCTAAAAGTATATAATGCATTCAGTAAATGTTACAAAGCAGGAGAATTGTTATAATATTCAGCATTAGGGTCAGAATGGAAGTATATAAAATTAGGCTAGAATAATGAGCTAAAACAAGTCAAATAAGGTTTATTAACAATAAATATAAAAACTTTTGTTGGCATTTGCAATTTAAAAATACATATTTGCTGAGAGAAGACTGGCAGCTCTTTGAGGGGTGGCAGGTAGATATTTTAGTGGAATTCAAGCTTAACCACAAGTCACCCTCTTGTGTTTGTAAGGATAAAAATGGAAGTTGGAAAAGAAGTTCCATTAATAGAAACATGATCCATACAAGAGAGGTCAGTCCATGTCAATATTTATGAGTCTGACCACTTGGGGTATATGTTTTGAATATGATGTTAAAAAACAAAGGCTTGTCTGGAAGGCAAAAATGCCTGGAAACAGTTATTTAAGCAAAAGGTATTTGAAACTGTAAACTAGAAAACTGAGAAGCAAGCAATATGAAAAGAAAGTTTGGAAAATTAATAACTTTTAAGTTATTTTTCAAAAGTAAAAATTTCTAGTCAAAAACTGGTTTTAAACTGTTAAGCAAAGAAATAAAAAAATCAACAGTGGTTCCATGGGAATGGGAGTCTTGTAATGATCAAAGCTGTCATTTATTAAGGACTTATGTGCCATGCACTATGGAAGATCGTTTGCATGTATTATCTTATACTGTTCCCCACTGGGGACTGGCCCAGAGCAGGTCCGCCTTAGGGCCCGCCTGTACTGTATGGGTTCTTGACTTCTTGTAGGAAAGATTTTACAATACGAGTCCAGGTGATTTCGAGAGTACATCTATTAAGAATGGGGACAGTGAGAAAAATGAAGGATTTAGAGTAGAAGAAGGAACAGGAGAGAGACTAGGCATTGTTTTGCTTTGGCTCCCTAGAAAAGGTCTAGGAAAGGAGTGAGCCAGGGCAGGGCTGCTTTTAGCTCACTGGGAAATCAGAGGCAAAGGGGACCCTGGAGACAGGATCAAGGGGTAAGCCAGCTGGAGCTGCCACCGCTCACTGCTCAGGTGGCTGCAAATCTGCTCTGGACACTCAGAGGGAGGAAACAAAAGGTTCATGCCAGGAAGCGGCATGGGTGTGCTCTAGAGCCAGCCTCCAGAGTCTTTGCCCTGAGGACTTAACTTCTTTTTTTGTTGGGGAGAACCTTAGAGGAGGGTTTTAGCAGAATATTTATTAGCTTCCCAGGTGTATTTTTAGTATATTGATGTGTCAAAATGAATGTATAGGGAGGTTTGGGAATATTTTTTGGTCTGTTATATTGTTTTATTTTTATTTTGGCACCATCCGGCTTTTTTTTTTATTTGCTTCCCTGACTTTATCTGTCCTCGAGTTCAGTTGGCATAAATGACATTTAATTGGGTCTCTATTCTTTATTTTCCAGGCCAGGGGGATTTAAGCTATGTATTCTTTGGTTAGGAAGGGGAGGTATAAACCATTTGTTCTGGAGTGTTTTTGGTTAGGGGAAATAATGTCTTGCAATTCACCAGGTGGCTGTCAGTTGTTCAGAATATTTGACTTTGTTTAATTTTTTTCTCTCTGTTTTTCCATTCCACTCGTCCAGGAATTTTCCTAGCTTTTTATTATCCTGTCACAATATCACTTACAGAATATCTTGGTAAATGGATATTATTACTCTTATCATATCATCAACAAATAGAGGCACTGATTCTTTAATAATTTTTCCCACAGATCAGAGTAAGAAAATAGAAGCATTGAAATTTGTGCCTGAATCTGTTGGACTCTCTTGTCTGTATTGTTCACAATGTAATAGGTTGTTTTTTCCAGCTTATTTACATTTTTAAATATTTTATGTTGTTGTAATGATGATGAATTACTCTGAGGAAGAGAAACATGTTTAAGCTAAAATAATAAAAATTATGAAAGTATTGAGTTATGTTGAGAGCCAGGAAGTAGAAGTAGAAAATGGCTTGCAAATGGATAAGAAAAAATATTTTTAGAGAAAAAATGTATTTCTTTCATAAAATTATTATATTAATTCATCTTAATTCCATACATTTTCTATAGTGACTAAAAAAAATCCTCAATATCTACAGTAAAATAAATAAGGTCTTGTGTTCCTTTGGAAGACAGTTTCAACTTTAGAATACATGCCAACCTCAGAAATCCATGGGGTCAGCCTCCACAACTGTTCAATTAGTAATTAACACCTCTGTTATTATTTTACAGTTGAAAGTTTTTGTCAAAATTTCCCCCATTTTATTGTCAAAAATGCTTCTTCATTTTACAGATAAGAAATCAGATCATCAGAAATTTAAAGTGACATATTTGATGCCATAGAGGAAGCAAGTGACAGAATGACTGTTCAGTGCTTCTGACTTCAAATTTTGTGTTGCACACTACGTAGACTCAAAATAGCAAAGGCAGGGAAGTGCATATAAAATAACACAAAATGCCATATATCATAAAGGCAGCATTACTGA
This sequence comes from Anoura caudifer, assembly GCA_004027475.1. Classification (NCBI taxonomy): domain Eukaryota; kingdom Metazoa; phylum Chordata; class Mammalia; order Chiroptera; family Phyllostomidae; genus Anoura; species Anoura caudifer. Next base: position 122,411 of record PVKU01005353.1, on the reverse strand, counting down.
CAGGAATTCATCGACAGTAAAGTATTGGTGCTGAGATTTTTGAATCTAGAAGATCGTCCACCATCAGTGCCCTTGTGCAGCTGAATGTTCTCAAAACCCTATGTGATCAGAAATTGAGAATTTATGTCATTTTCAAGCCCATCTTTATTTTATACTTATCCTTTTTTACCTGTAATATATTCTAGTAAGAGAAATAGACCATTAGCCATGTTTCTAAGTGAAAGAAATTGTGTACTTGTTTTTAAAATACAGATTGGTTTTGTTACAGCTAAATTGAACTAATTTATCACTAAGTTTGTGGTGAAAATGAATGCTTTATAGAAACATGGTTTAAAACTTTAACTGAGTAATTATGGTTTGACATAACAAATATCATAATAAGTATAATTTCTATAACTAACATTCTCTAGAGGTTAAAATCTGGAGGTTACAAATCAATAATCCTTAATAATGTTAATATCACTTTTTTCAATATTCCAGGGAAACTCTTTGCCCTGATTAACAAATGAACTTAGATGGAATCTCAAATCTGTGATGCCATGATATAGAATACAGTTATATTTAACATAAATTTTAAGGGAATATGTACATATTTGCTGTTTTCTTACCTCTTTTTGAACAGCATGACCTATCTAGCTTGTGGGTCACCCTCTTAAACTACTTATGTATGTCAAATGTTCACTATTCTTTCAAGGTTTTTATAAGCCCATAACGAAGTTATACCTCCTAGTCATGGCCAATTAAAGAACATAGGGATCATAAGTTTGTCTCTCCACATCTAAAATTGGTCTTGTAAATTTAAGTCTGAGATAATTCTGTGGAGTGGCTGATCACAAATTGGAGATAGATCTAGTTAAGAGAAAGAAAAATGTCTTAGCAGATCATTTTTAAGGCTTTAATATAAATGTACATGTGAAAAGTATATGAGTGAATGATGTCATATACTATTTAATTATCCTATCCACACTAGTGATACCATTGTTCAGCCTTAATTTATTTCCCGTGTGCTCTCCCTATTTTCCTCTTTATTCTTTACCATTGCCAAGAGTATTATGTAAAAATTAAGTTTGAGTAGAAAAAGTAATTTAAAAAAATTAACGTGATTCAGAAAAATCAAAATCAAGATTCTCCTCTTTTGATTCTGCACTTGTCTTTAAAAAGATTTTACTTTAATAAATGTTTAGTAATTGTTATTCAATAATGTTAATGAGGATAATGCATCTGAAGTTCATGAGCATTAGATCTTTACTGGAAATGGGAAAATAAAAATCAATGTGGGGGAGGGGGTGGGTAGAGATGAAAGAGGGTATTAGGGGGTAAATGGCAATGGAAAATGCAATAAAATAAAACATTAAAAGAAAAATAAAAATTAATTATTGAATTTTACTATTTTAATAAAATATCATTAAATAGCATTCCATTTGGAAAATAGAAAATAAAATAAAGAAAGCCAATATGTTCCCAGAAAGACTAGCTGACAAAATATGACACCAATAGAGCAAAATGTTCCTAGACAAGCTAATAGCCCATAGAACGATGGTAGCATGCAATTTGTACTTGGACTGTGAAGTCTAGATTTTCACAGATGCTGCTGCTGAATGTCATACTTCCACCACGTCACAATGAACAAAAGGTAAAGCCCTTAGGTGAAACCAACAACTGTGTCACCATTGAAACTCATCTTATATATGTGGTTCATGAGGCCATTACAAAGAATTCAGGGATAATGCCATTTGTTCAATCCATGAGCAATAGGGATATTACAAGTCTAGGTCTGCCATTAACAAGAGAAACCCCTGTAAATCCAGAGCCAACCAAATTGAGACATTCAATTCTGATGTAGTCAAATGGACTCTGGAAAAACAGATACCAAAAAATGGACTACTGCTCTATGTAAAACTGAGAACAACCAAAATTACAGTAAAAAAAAATATGAAATTGTATGAGGATATGCCTAAGCATAATGTCAAGCAACAGGAATTGGCCAATGACTGCTGGGAAACCATAGCAACAGGCAGACCAAGCTGGCATGTCAGTAACCTGAGATGGGATGGTTCTCATAAAGGGAGGAAGCCGAGCAGTAAGCAGGATGGAGTTTGCAAACATAAAATCAGACTACTTTCCCTCTTACCGAAAGGAATGGAACTGTGTTAGTTACAGTATTCTAATAGAGGTCAGCAACAATAGCACTGTTACTAAAAAAGAATCACACTGGAGCCTCCTGTTCTTTTAGAGTCCATGTATTGGGCCTATCTTACAATAAAATAATTTTGGTAATTCATAATTTATCCTTGTGGAATGCTATTTGAGAAAAATATATTTCTACTGAAAACAATAATGAAGAACACTAGAACAAAGTTTTAATTTTTTCCTTCTAAGTTAAAAAACAAAGAATTTTATTTGGTAATTGACATTTAGAAATTGAGGATGAATAGGAAATGCTGTATGTAACAGCTTTTTCAGATGGAACATGGAGATTCAAAATATTTAAATGAGTTCTGCATGTCAAAAATGGAACATATCATTTTCTCAACATAAATCCTGAGAACACAAGGAACATGTAAATTTGTAGGAATGGAAACACTGGGATTCATTTTACATTTCGGAAAAGGAAAATGCTTTCTTCTTTTTCATGTCTATTATAAGGTATTTAATTAATAGTAAAATGTGAAAAGAACCACTTCCTGCTAATGATATAAGAGAATCTCAATATTCCTTTCTATTATTACTCTATTGAATATTTATAAGCCAGACTACACATTTTCCTGTATGAATTAGCTGTAAATCTCAAGTTATATCTTAGCCAAGTAAATACATCTTCAAGAAAAGAACTTTAATGAAGGGGAAAATGGGATTTGGAAACCAAATTTGAAGTACAACTTTCTAGATAGTATTTTATTTGAGACACTTGGCTGTGCTATTGTAAGACAGAAAATTTCATTAAGATGAGTATTTTTATTAATCAAGATGAAAGCAATTGGGTCCATTATTGTTTCCAACAGGATAAAAGACATTTTTAAAAAGCCTAAATATTGTACATGCTTATAATTTTATTAGTTTAAGAATATCTACTATAAACATGATTCTTAATAACTGGTACTCATGAGTAATTATACATACAGGTCTAAACTTAACAACATGAGGATAATTTAACTTTCTTTACTTTCACTGACTCCTATTAAATAAATAAAAGGAACAAAATGTATACAAAGAAACCTGTCTTTAATAAGGCAGAAAAGAGATCATGACTCCAATGCATGTTATACCAACAACTGAAGTACTCCGAAATTACAAATACAGAGGGATAACAAAGGAGCAACTCCTTACATGCAACTCAGATACAAGGAGCAAGAGAGGAGTAACGTGTCCCTAAAAAGTATGAATCAGGTTCCTAAAAGATATGCCCAGTGATTCCTGAAAATATAGAGCTGGGAGGCTGTAGAACGATGGGTGTTGCCTCAGTTCAGCACATTACAAATGCATGGGAAATTAAAACTGAAGGAGATACGATAGTAATCATTTTTTGTTTTTGTTTTTGTTTTTCAATTTGGAACAGCTCTTATCAAAAGGAGATTGACAAATGAATTATAACAAAAGAGGAAAGAAAAACAGTTACTATAACATAAAGACTCCATGAATTAAGGGACTTCATTATGTGTTATATCGACCAACTGAATGCAAACAACCTAGGATGTCATGTCTTAAACCGGGGGTCCCTAAACCCTGGCCACGGACCGGTAGCGGTCCATGGCCTGTCAGGAAGTGGTCTGCGAGGGAAGCTCACCTGCGCTCTGCCTCCTTGATTACTTTCTAAGCAATACCACCTCTCCTCCGTGCCCCCGTCCCTGGCAAAACCAGTCCCTGTTGCCAAAAAGATTGGGGACCATTATCTTAAGGGATAATGGACATTAGAGATTTAGTGCTCCAGACAAGAGTACTGAACTAAAGTTGTGGTTGTCCCTGATGACCTTCCTCCACACCAGCCCCACACTATTATTCACAGACAGATGGATTGAGTCACAATAGGTAATAATAACAAAGGAGCACCATGTTATTTATGTATAGATATGACCAAAATTTAAGAGATGGAGAATTGGATAGTTGCTGTAAACAACAGGGCTCATTCCACCAGGACTTATAAAGAATAAAAATTATCTCCTAGATTTGTCCACCTAAAAGCTAAAGGCTACAGCACTTAGCCACCAGTTCCCATAACCCACTGGTAGAGGATTGTCCTAGAGATTAAGTCTTGCTGAATATTTGGACTGCTCCCTGGTGAACTACCCAGTTCAGAAAATGCCCTGATGCAGAATGCTGAAGGACATTATGCACTTAAACTTGAAGTAGGACACTGACAACCAAGATGAGTCTGAGGTTGCTCTGACCTCTCTACCGCAATTCACGCTTGAGTCAGAGGAGGGCTGGGGGCATGGGTTGCATTCACGAGAGACATCTGCTTCAACCCCATGGGTTGAAGTATAAACTTCAGAATGTATTTATGTAGGGTACAGGAAAAGGAAAATCAGAAAATTAAAATAGCTTAAATAGTATGGAGATGAGAAATTAACTAAATCAAAGCAATATTAGAGAAGCAAGAAAGGAAAGAAAGTCAGAAGGAATCTGATCAAATATTACATTTTAAGGGTGCTCAGGAATTATATGTTCTACAACTTTCTAGTTGAGCTGAGTAAATGAGAGAAGATAATTGATTTTATAGAAAAATTCTATAAAAAAATCTATTCTTTTTTTGAATAAATAGTTTAGAAAGTCACATTAAACATCATAAATACTATTTTCATTTGTAAGATAATTTTTTTTCCTAAAAATTCTCCCACCTGAAAAACTTCCTGTTTCTATGAGAGCTAAATTAGTTAATGTATGTAAAGTCCTTAGAACTATCTCTCGCACATTGTGGGCAGTATGGAATTGTTTACTATTGTTGTTGTTATTATTATTATTGAGATTGCAAAGACACTGTGAACCATGTAATAAAAATTCATGTGGAGAGCAATGTGAAGATTGTGAAGAAAATAGCAGGTTTTTCTCAAGTCAGAGAAGATAGTTTCATGGTGATCTCAAGAGAGCTTGGGAGCCCAATATCAAAGCTGGAAAAAAAACCATGGCGGTGAGGGACGTCCAGGTTCAGGGACAGAGGAGCCAGGAAGGCCTAGAAGAGGCTCAGGGACTGGAACAACGGGGGGTGGGCAATGACTGCTTGTAGCCAGTCCAAAAGCAGCTGTGCAATGTTAAGACATGGAGCTATGGAGATTGATTTTTGGAGAAGTTTAGAATTGGAGGCATCAGAGGTAGAACAATTCTAACGTCCATAGGTGTAGATATAGCTAGATTTGATCTCCAACTATACTGAATAGTTCAGAATTAATATATTAATAATATTAAATCATACTTTACAGCTTACAGAAGATCACATTTCTTAAAAACGTAATGCATACGTACACACACATATATACATATACACATGCACAAGTGTGTGTGTATATATTCTCTCTCCATATATGCATATATGTATGTCTCCATATATGTATATATGTAAAATACACTACATATATGAGGATATTTATTATCTTAAATTAGCAGGAAGCTAATAGTTTGGAAAAATAAGAGTATTTTAGATTTTTAGCTTATTATTCTACTAATAACTTCATTAATGATTGCTCTTTCATTCCTTTTTTCTAATTAGTAAAACATAGTAAAATATGACAGTGATTTACAGATATAATTTCCCTATTAAAAACATTTTTACCAAGGTATTTTTCATATCCTCTTATAAAATTTTTAAAAAGTACCTCAATGTCCATGACTAACAGGCTTTAACTGAAATATTTTTTTAAATTAGCTTGTTAATTTTCTGTTTATTCTCTTTACATGTGTCAATGACTTTATTTTTATTTTTATAGGTTTTAGCTTTTCAGAGACCTCTCTCAAGCTTCTCTTTTATACATGTACCTTTGCTTTGTACTTTCAAATAATAAATTCCCATCTGTCACAATCCACCCCTTTTTGATCTTTACAGCAGTCATTTCCACACACTCTCAAGTGTCTGCGCAAGAAATATGTGCACCCTTTTTTCCCCATCAGTAAGCAAATACCAGAATATTGAAGATGTCTCTAATTTTACTACATAGAATATTTTTGAGACTATAAGCTTCGGTCACTTACTTTTTTCATTAGCACAGAACATTACACTCAAAGATACATTCACCTCAATGTCTTGCAGTTTTCTCAAAAGATTATTTCAAAGTGTAATTGTTTTATACGAAAGAGTGAACACTCATATGTTACCATAGTATTGACTGTTGCAAATCAATATGAATATACTCTTACCACCCAAGCAAGAACACAGAGAAAAGGTACATTACAATTCCATGTGCGTAACAATTCCAGGATGAAGCTTCACTGTGGAAGATTAATTTCATGTGATGAGTAGCTTTCTATGAATTAATATATGAATCAACTAGTTACTATCTTCCACTAATGTAGAATATTTTATGGAAATATCTCTTGCATGAACTTTGAGCATAAATTACCAAAATAAAAATTGGAAAGATACCTATTTTATCTCACTAGAAAAAGAAGAAAATGAATATCTCTTATCATTTAGGGAAAGTTTTAACAAAATGTTTTAAAGCCCTTTTGGAAATGTATTGAATTTATTCTATTTGCCTTATTGAACTAGAGCAAAATAAGAAATCCTACTGCTAAAAAAAGTGTCTTTCAACTCAGAGATGCAGTGAAATGATCATTGTTTCATGGCTTTATAGGAAGGGAGCTCAACAATCACCTTCTGAATAGGGCCGTAAGTTGAATTCAGTGAAATTGCTATTGGTAATGTCCTATTCTAATTAAACATAAACAAATGTACCTTAATACATGTCCCAACAGAAGTAAACCTTTTATATCATAGCCAAGTGCAATGCTTCCAAAGGATTTAAATAACTGAGAAAGGTGCTTCATCAAAAACAGCTAGTTATTCTAATTAACTTTCTTTTAAACATGAATGATGCTTCATTTCCAGTGTTCTGGGCTATACTTAGTGACAATTACTTCAGTCATTCATTTTTTTGGTCAGCCAATAAATATTGAATAACTATTACATAAATAGAACTGCTTGAATGTTTGGGAGTTAAAAAACTTTCCAGGAATCAAAGGACATAAAATCTAATATGAAATTAAAGGCATGCAAAAATAAGTAAATTAACTACAGCATTAGTAAATTAGAATCTATGACTATATTCCAAAAGGAAAAATATTATTTTAACTTTATGCCTTCTTTCTTATCACCATCATCACTACTCTGTAAACAACCACCACCCCACTCCTAGCACCAGACAGCTATCGATATGCTTTGTTTCACAGTAGATTATTCTCTCCTACAGTTTCATGTATATGGGTAAGAGCGGTATGAGGAGTAATGCGTCTTCAAAATGTTGTCTTTACTTTTGATATTCTGTTGCTTGAATATAGTGTGCATGTTGTGTGTAATCCTATTTGGAGTTCTCTGAGGTTAGATATGTAGTTTGGTGTCCTTCATTGTTTTTGTATAATTCTTAGCCATTGTTACTTCAACTTTTGACCATCTTCACTTCAAATATTTCTTCTCTACTCTTTGTTTATCTTCTGGGATTCTAATTATACATATGTTAGATACTTGACATTGCATTACAACTTGTATACTCTGTTCTCTCTCTTTTCCTCTCACTTCTCTTGGTGTTTCATTTTAGGTTAATTCCTACTGACCTTTCTGGAAGTTCACTGTGTTCATCCAAGTCTGTATCATATATACTAATGAGCTTTTTTGAGGTCATTCATACTTTCGTACTTTTATATATTTTTTCCTAGCATTTCCAATTGACACTTTTTTGTAGCTTGCCTCTCCTGACTTTGCCTATCTTCTTTTGCATGTCCTATACCTTTTCTACTGGAGCCTTTAATACATTAATCATGGTTATTGTAAATTTTTTGTGAGTGGTTCCAATATCTGGACGATCTTCCAAGTGAGGTTTCTTGACTTCCTCATGGTGGCAAGCACTAAGCACTCTCTCTGACTAAACCTGCAAATTTGAAATTGTTTCTTGGGTCAACCATTTTATTCTCACTTCTCTCATGAGCATTCATTCAGTAAAGATCTGTGTGGAACAGCCACTGAAGGAATGCAAATTTACCTTGTGCCTGCAGTTTTCTGGGCTTCTAAACACTCATATTAGGCCACACAGAACCTTTAGCATTCATTAAAAGTTTTAGCTGAATTGTTTTGCCCACCTGTATTGAAAGCTTCATTTTCATCCTAAGGTCTGCCCTTCATAACTCAGCACTCACATTCCACTTCTACTTAAAAGTGCTTACCTTTCCTTGGCTTACAGACTGGTTAGTTTCCTTACGATCTGACCTCTATGACAGTTTGAAGAAAAACTATGATTTGGAGAGATTATTTATTTTCTATATGCTAAGCAAAAGCTGTAGGTCTTGAATTTTGATATACATCATTGTTTATCCTTACTAAAACACTGAATCCTCTGTGTTATCTCCATTGTACTGAATATACATAAAGACACTGGGCTGTAGAGAATGTAAATCATTGCCCAATATACTTTATCCATTAAATTGCAAAAGCCAGTTATTTTGACCCCAAGATCACCATGTAGAGTTGACCAAGCCACAGGTCAGAGATTTTACAAAACTGAAAAGCAAATGCAATGGTATTCCACCATCATCCAGGGTACCACCTGGGTGGTTTGTAACTCTGGAATTTCAAATGTGAGTATGTCAGCTTGCCTCCCACATTGTGCTGGTGATAAGGAGAAATTATGCAGAGCAAAAAGAAAAAAAGCCAGGCATAACTGAGTATATACTGTTTTATTGCATTTGTATAAAGTTATAGGATAGGAAAACTAAGCTCTGGTAATATAAATAAGAGCATTAGTAGACTCCGAAAGGGGGAGGTTGCCTGAAAATAAGCATAGGGGACTTTACTTTATGATGATAGTTTCTTTTACATTAATTATAGTAATTGTTAAATTACATCACTTTGTAAAACACACAGCAGTGTACAAACAAAATAGGAACCATCATTAAATTAATGTGGCTGTCACAAAGGTCAAACAATGCTTCACACACACAAAAAAAAGGATACATTCAGCTTATGCTATCATCACTGTTTACAATATGGATTTTAGTCCAATCTTCCATTAGGACAGAGTGTTATTGCTTTTTGTTTTTTTAATTCAATATTCACACAAAGCACTGGCCCTTAAAAATGACCTTAACTTCAAATGTAGTAATGGTAGTCCATTTGTAAATTCAAAGGTACAGGATCACATCCAAATAGCTGCTTACTGACTGGAACATTTAACAATCCAACAACCATCACTATTGCTGAGTATTTTATAAGCCTTATATTTCCTCTATCTGCTCATAGGTGTACTTGTGCACAGAGATGCTGCCTAATGATGGAACTGACTAACATGGTTTGAGCTTCAAAGGTTCACTCATTATATGACTCATGGATGGGCTGATAATTTAGCTCAAATTGAGCTTTCTCATATTGTTGCTACACGGACTGGTCCTGGCTCCCTCCTATTGTTATTTCCTAGTTATCATTTGCTCAAAATGTACTTCCTTTTGCCATTTGTTTTTGTTTTTGCCTGCCGGGCTCAGGACTAGCTCCAGTAAAGCCAAGCCAAGTGCATCTGAGCATTTGTTTTGTGTTGGAATATTGACTACCTCCCAACACTTCACGATTTTAGGATTTCCGTAGCATTTGGTGCTGATTATAATACCAGAGCCACCAGCAAATTATTTTCAGAAGGACCTTCATGTTTCATTGTTAAAGTAAGGTTATATATCATAATTAGAAGGTATCCTTAAAACATTGCAGGGCTGAAAGAAAATAGCTAACCAAGTAGTTGCCAATTTCCTCTCTGACACTATTGCTTGTGTTTTATTATACTGCTTCTTATCATGCAGTATAATAAGAGAGAAAGGAAATTAAGGGTGATTGTGGCTCTTCAGATCACAAAGTTGGGATTCCCCTTCCTTGGCCAGACAGCAGATAGTCTGTGCCCTCTGAAACACAGAAGCTGCCCTCTCTTGGTTTTATATTTAGTGAGAGCACTCTATTTCAGAATCATCTTTCTCTGTCTGGAGTTTCTTGAATCCTATTTTTACTTCCTCATTAATCAGCTCAATGTTGCAAATTTTAATAAGATGGTAAATCAAATGTAAACATCCCTTTTCTGATTTGCCAACTTAAACTGTTTGCTATTTCTAAAAGCCTGTTTTTTGGAGTTCTATACATAATGAATTACTTATTAAATTAAAGGGAAAAACATCAAGTCTCTAAAAGCAGAATGTATTTTCTTTTCATTTTTTTGAGACATTAATATTAGATACTACAGGCCATAAATAGACATGACAAAACAGAAATAAAGAATTGTCCTAAAGGGACATCCACACATATGAAACCTGACTTTAGATTGTATTTCAGTCTCAATTCCTACTCTATGCAATGAATAATAAAAGTATATCCAGCATCCACCTGTCTTCCTTTGTTTTTCATGGTATGTAGTTCATAGAGGTGTTTTTATAATGAAATCAATGATGATTTTTTAAAACATTTGTTCAAAAGCCAGTATATTATGTGTTTTCCGAAATCTAAGTCCATTATCTGCATTTGGCTGATCTTGAGAGATATGTCCTCTTCCCACTGTCCATGCTACAAAGACAACAATGGTGTTAAGAAAAAAGGTTCTAATCTTAAAGTGGACCAAATTTCGGGTTCCGTGCCAAACAATGACTAGCTATGAGATCTGAAATAAGGTGAATAACAATTGGTGGGTCTCGATTCCTTCTTTATGAAACAGGAAAACCATTTGCTTCACAAGGTTATTTGAAGAATAAAATGGTATGAGACTATGTGCTCTGTAATTAGTTATTATTAGACAAAGATAAGATTTCCTATAACAGAATTCAAATTATAAATAATATTTTCTCATTGCAATGGAATTTTAGCTAACTGCTTCTTATAACCATAAGAATGTGACTGGGAATATACAGTATATTATGATTACAGGTTTTTCTCTCTAAGACAAACCCTTAACTAATATTCAAGTATCTCTAGGTTTTGCTTACTTGTTAGTTTTTGAGATTTTTAAAATATATACAGAGGTAATCAGGGTATAGAAAATGCTTGGCATACTCAATGTTGATCAAGATCCCATGCAGTCATTGGGAGAGAATTTCATCGCCAGTTTTGTCTCTCTCGGCAGTAAGTCATCCGTTCAGGCAATGAAGCTGACAGTAATTTAAGATGGTGTCACATCTCTGATGCCACTTTTTGGAAAAATTATAGGATTTTGTGTTCCATTTTTGTCAAATTTGGTGTTAAGAAATAGCTCACATGCTAGTGCTGCTACCATAAAACCATTTTTCTGCTCTGTGACAAAGAGAAAACCAGCCCTGCTCCTTAAAGGCATAGGTGTGGCACCGACAATCCGTCTATCTGAAAAAATCAGGAAGTACAGCAAAACTGAAAATGATATGTTTTCTTTCACTTTGATTTAAACTTCTGAATACTTTTCCTTTGCTTAACCACTAGTGTGATTTATTCAAGAGTTGCAGTAGATGGAATAAACTTTTTAATTTACTATACCTAAGCATTTCTAATTAGATAGTTACAACTACTAAAATATTCACATGGAGAGTAATCATTTTAAGAACCATCACAGGAAGCAATTGTAAGATGCCTATATTTTGTGTAATTATATAGCTCATTCTTTGTGTTTCTCAAGAGAATTTTGTATGAGATAATAACTTCAGAAAATGATATTAATGTGTCTAATGCCAGAGCTATTACTAATCCTAATTTGCACCTTTCATGCTACTTTGAATATTTTATTTATGCTGAAATGTCAACTATGCAGCTAAAAATGGCCCAAAAGGAACATTTGCATCCATCTCTTTGGGTAGAATGTCCCCATTTCATTCCTGACAATATGAAATGCTTTAAAACAGAGATTTGCACATATTTTGCCTCTATAGATAATTTCAGAGAATCAAAAATGTCACAGATAACTTATCACTATTGTCATAAGTCTCCAACACAGAGGTACACTTAAAATGTGGTTGAGGCATATCGATTGAGATCTCTATTTTCACTGTTATGGAGGGTGGCTAACTTAAATAATGCAGTGATTAAAGTGTGCATACAGAAAAGTTGCTAAATTCTCCAGAGTCAGAAGAATCATTGGATCACCATACAGAATTCATATGCTCCCTTGTATAGGATGGAAGGTTAAACTTTTTTGGTGCACTATCAAAAGTGACTTTAAGTAGACCGGAGTGAGAAAATAGGGCCTAGGTGAGAACTTAGTTCCTCAGCAACTACCAGTCTCTTTTCCTTCCAACTTCTTCACTAGAAAGTGCATCAATCATGCTTTTTTAAAGTTCCAATAAATGATGCCTTCTTATCAGGAGATTGCTGAGTACACTGAGACAGCTCAGTTTCCTCTGTTATGTCAGACAGATGGGGCATAAGAGAGGAGGCAGAGCTGAAATTAGAGCCTAGATCACCTCCATTTAACATAGGAAAGGTAAATACCTTTCATGGGTCTTATGGACACTTTGGATGGTTACATCATCTTACCCATTCTTGTCAGACTCTAAAGAGCCACTTCCTGAGAGAAGACCCCGACAGCACAAGGTTGTGAGGTAGGTGGCCTGCTGCGAGGCTTGGAGTGGAGGAGAAGGTTGCACTTTAAGTGGCGCTCCCATGTAGGAGGTCACTTTAGGATCCAGTCCTTTGATGAACCAGCAAATGCATCACCAGGAGATGGTATTAAGATGCACAAAATACAGAAAGAACAAAGCACAAGTTGGTATTAGGCAAAGAAACAATGACATCTCAGCACTGTCTCCATCCTTGATGTGTGAGATATAGGGATACTCATATTGTCCTGTCCAGCAAGAATAGCACTTAAAGGAACGCCTTTGCATTTTCTCCTCCTTGCCCCGGATAAGAGGGAGAGTACTGGGAAGACTGTGGTTTGAAAGGGCAGAGGCCTGTCCTCTCCAAGCACACAGCGGGAGCTCTCAGCCCAACGTCCCTAGGAATGAGGACGCAGAGTGTTTTGACTCCCTTTACTCCATGCAATTTAACTTATTTATTGTTTTACAATTTATAATCACAAAGGCTTTGTAATGTAAGATATTCTAATTCATCTGTTGGTGTAATAGCTTTACAAGTTCAACTCAAGAGAGGCATCACCTGTTCTAATCCAACATGGCAGTGCAATAATATTTAGCTCTTCTTTGTAGGTGGAACTCAGCAATTTGTTTCCTCTATATCCGCTGTATATTTTCTGAACATTATAACACTCGCCTCAAATCTCCATGTTTATTTGTTGCATTTTAAGGTACCTTGGTTTTCAGTCTTTCACAGTTACATTTCACTGATCTGTGAGAGGCTCCCTTGCACTCCAGTCCCTCCTGCTTGGCCATAGTATGTTCCTTTAGGAGACTTGATTTCACAGCTGCCCTGTCCCTTCACCTGTAAACCACGGGGATGCACTCATATTCGACAAGCTTTAACTTGTACTTATTTCTGGTTTACTTTGTATCAAATGTGAAGTTGAAGTATTTACGTGAGCAAGACCAAGTTTTAATCACTGAAATGAGACTCTTTTAAAAACCAAAATAACTAAAATTTTATGAACTCAGGCTAAGATATCATTAAGGGACATGCGAAACACAAGAAAAGGGCAGTTATAGAGAAATCAACAGTAGCAGTTTGCAAAAAATAAAATGATTTTTTTTCAAGTTGAGTTCCCTAATTTAAACTGGTAATAAATTTTTAATATTCCAATTAGACATTTTCAAAGATGTTACAAAGATAAAATTATCATTGTGTTTTTGTGCATAATTTTTTTGGCAAAATTTTAAAAACATTTATTGTTCACAACACATTTCTGTAGAGTTCATTTACCTAAAACTTTATATTAATATATTGTGAGATATGATAAAATTGTTGGTGTGTTAAGCCATGACGTTTATGGGTAGTTTGCAGTGTAGTGATATTTTAGAATAATATTTTATATTTTCTTTACAAAAAATACAAGCCTTCCCCCTGTCAGATAGTTAAGGTGACAGCAGATTATTCTGGTTCTTCTTAAATCCAAATTGAGGTGAAGTTGGAATGAGTTCATCTGTATTCAAGCCAAAACTTCCAGCACCTTGTCAATATCTGGCATTGCTCTTACCAGTTGGACTGGTTACCAGTTAAGTTGGACTGTTGGGCTGCTGTTTGAGAGATGTTTCACTCACCTTACATTTCACTTCTGTCAGAGCTTTGGAATCCAGCACTGTGAGAACATGTAGGACTATCCTATCACTCCCTGCTGTCTAGCCCCTCCTCCATGGCACTTTCTTGGTAAAATCTGATTGTTTGTGTAAGGGAAGAATCATTTGGCTACTTCATTTGGTGCTCTTGCATTTGGGATTTTCCTGATTTTATTCCGTCCTGCCTACCCATGCCTCAGCCGATTTCTGCTTTTGCCTGCAAAGATTCTATCTGGTAGGATCACTGCTCAATTTACTTATCCTAGCTCAATGTCCACACCAGGTATGGAACTTGTAGTCTGTGTTCCTCATCTGAAAGATTCTTTTTCTCTTGAATTAAGTTCTTTAAGATTTTCTTATGTCTACTGCTTTTTGGTAGTCACATAAAATAGTATAGTTATTACTTGCTTATGTTTTTTTATTATCATGAGACATGTCTTTCACATCCTTCTACATCCTAATTGAAAGAAGTCTTAACATTTATAGTTAGGACTAGTGTTAATTATTTCATGCTTTAATTGCTCTTCCAAAAATATCACTTTTTCATTATGCTTTGTATTGAATGATAATTTTGTAACTTCTTTAATTCCAAAAGTGAAACCAGTTAATTTGATTTTATGTCTATTGCATTGGATAGAATTTCTGACATGGAACAAAACAAAGCAAAAACACCTGTAATTAAAATATGATGATAGTAGTGGTAACACCAGAAGAGGTTTCACCATGAAATATGATGTTGGCTATTAGTTTATGACAGCAAATTTTCAGCATATTAAGGAAAGATCCCACCATTGTTAATTTTAAGAGTACAGAATTGTTAAATTTATACCATCATTTGTAGATTTACATTTTTTTGTATTGTTTGATGTGATATATGAATAGATTTCTCAAGGTAATACCATTCTTTGACTCCTGGGGTGAACACATTTGAAAAAATAGTGACGGGTCACTTTCTACTGTAGTCAACATTGATTCTGTTGATGTTATATAAGAATTTATGTCTACATTATTTCAAAATAGGTTTTTATAGCAAGAATGGGAAGTGCTGTCATCTGTAGAGCTACATGTGTTCATGGCAGATACTATAATTGGTGAGAGCAAATGAGGCTAATGATTTATTATTTACATAATACTTGTCAACAGCTACTCCCAGTGAATCAGAGTTGGAATGAGATTGAAAACTGCTGTCATTATCTGTGCTTTCGTATTTTATGTTCTCAGTGTCAGTTTTAGCACCACATTGCATAACATTCCCTCTTCTTATGTTTTACCCCAAGTATTAATACATTTAAGTTTTCTATTTCTAGAAAGTTTAAAATAATTTTACTTAAAAATGTCCTTTCCACAGCCATTTAGGAGGTGAATCCTCAAAAACTTTTTAAATGTGTTTTATGGCTATAGATTTATTTAGAATTTTAAAAACTCATAGTTGGTTTATTCTTAGTAAGATTTATAGCCTGAGAATATAATTTAAGTCATCCTCATTCACTTGATATAGAGACAATCAATGAGAGATACTCATTTTTTAAGGTCATAAAAATTGACATTATAATACTATACATTGTATATGCTTATGCATTCCAATTCTGGCTAAATATTGTCTTTTAAACTTATTTCAAATAATTATATTTTATATTTTTAAAATTAATGTTTTTATATTACTAACATGCTTTGTATTGTCAACTTCATAAGTGGAACTTTACATATGTCTATTTGATCAGGTTTATATTGTATTATATAATTTTTCTAAATTTTTACTAATTTTTGTCCATTTAATGTGTTACTTAATAAGAAAGTATTTTAAAGTCCCACAGTATATTAGTGAGCTATTTCTCTCCATAATTCTATGTGCTATATAATATGATGCTATGCTAACAAGTGATATGTATTTCAATTTGTTATAACTTTCAAATAAATTAAAACTTTTGAAAAATATTTTGGTAATTGTTTTATTTCTGTAATGAATGATTTATGTAAAGTCTGTCATGTTTGGATAATTATAGTTATATATATTTTTATTGTTTAATTTGCCTGTTACATTTTTGAATTTGAATCATTTCAATATTAACATTTTAGCATATTTATGCTTAACTGTATCTTTTTAAAATATCATATGGCTGGTCTGAAAATCTTTCTTTCAGTTGGGACACTTAGTCCTTTAAATATAGTCAGCCTTATTGGCTCATGCTTCTTTTTTGTATCTCCCTTTCCTTGGCATAGCTGGGGTCAGCTGAGTAAATACACACATTCTATGTCTTTTCTTCCACTTATTTGGAAATGATACTCTCCCTATTCTTCTAATGATTATGCCCTAGATAAATAAACCCATCAATATCCAATGTTATTATCTTTATCCCTAGAAAAATATAATAATCTTAGAATATTTTAATTCTAAATGGCCTGACTCAAATTATATTTCTGTTTTATTTTTTGTTATTTGAATTTCACTTATACTACATTATTATCATTGATTTATTCAGCCAATGCTTACTTGATTTGGCAATACTTAGCAATCTTTTTGTTCATCTCTCTTACTTATATTATAGTATTTCCATCTGGGATTATTTTGGTTTTTGACCAAAGTACTCATTAGGTAAACCTAACCTAGTCTCATGCAGAGAGACAGAGATTCCAACCTGAGTTCAATCAGCCCATAAAACTGTAAGAGACAGTAAAATGTTCCTTTCAGGCACAAAAGTTTGAGTTGGTTTATTATGTAGTAAAAGATAATGAATAAAAAATTAGATAATTTCTTTTTGGTATTTGTTTTTAAAAAGTTTTTTACTAATGTAATTGACATTACTTTAAAGGTAAAACAAGATTGAGGGATTTGAGAATTATCCTCAATTTCAAGTTTAGGAAGCTTCACTCTCAGTTTGAATTATTTGTTAGAAAGACTCACAGAACTCATGGTTACCAGGTATTACAGGGTAAGGATATATTAGGTTAATATCAAAGGCACAGAGCAGAGTCCAGAGTCCAGAGTTCCAAACATGGAGCTTCCAGATATTTTTTCCCCATTAAGTCATACTGCTAATGCCTCTTGGAAACTATGTAACATGGAGTACTTCTTGCTAGGGAAGCTTACCTGGGATCTGACATGGACTTTTTAATGAGGCTTCACCACCTAAGTATGGCTGATTGTCCAAGTGCCTTTCCACAGTCATCAACCCTTACAAGTTCAAACCGATACCAATGACCCCAAACCACCCTTCTACATCACATTATTAATGTGGTGCCAAGCCTCCACCCTAAATCACATTGCTACTCTGGCTGGCCCATGGCCCCAGGAAAACAGACACTCCTA
This sequence comes from Anoura caudifer, assembly GCA_004027475.1. NCBI lineage: Eukaryota > Metazoa > Chordata > Mammalia > Chiroptera > Phyllostomidae > Anoura > Anoura caudifer. The sequence goes on along the minus strand of PVKU01005353.1, from coordinate 104,752 downwards.
TCGAGCACAATTTTCCAAGGGTATACAGATTATCTCCTAGAAGCCAAGGACAAAACTAAGACCTCTTTGGGGGCAAGGTTAAAATCTCTACTATACAAAGGGCACTCTATCTTTAGCAGAATTTTCCAACATATTGATACAGAGAGATCTGCTCAGATCACTGGAGAGGAGGAGGGAGGAGCCATAGGAGGAGGTTACCTAAGGCAACAGTAAACAGCCCAGGATGGGACTGGCTGAGAAGCGGACCACCTCTAGAGCACGTGGAATTTGGGGGCAGGAGATGTAAAATAAAAGGACAGAAACTGGCTCTTAGCCTCAAGGATGCCTGGATGATGGTACTGTAGCTGCCTGCATTTCCCAAAGGATGGCATTTTGGAGGAGAAGGAACTCCAGGCACAACCTAGGGTTTGGCTGGTCTGGCAGAGGGTGGCAGAGTTAGTCTTCTTTGGGGGTTCTAGAGGGGAGGAACTCGGAGGCAGAAGCCTGCCATTCTTCCAAAATTGTGTAGCTTTCATATCTTATGTTGTTTTAGTTTGTAAACTAATCCTATAGAAGTAAGATAATTAAAAACTAACAGGGTCAATACTAGGAGAAATCAGGTATTAAAGATATTAGCCTTAATTGATAAACTTAGGTGATTAAAGCTACAAGTGAGTAATGCACATGGAAAGCTGTTATTCCAAAATTGTGTAGCTTCTGAACAAAGACACCTTTATCAGAAAAATTTTGGCTGCAGAATTTTGCCTGGAGAGTTGTGGTGGGACCCCACTTGCTGTTTGGTAACAATATTCCACTAAACTTCTGCCTTGTGGAAAAACAGTCTCTATCTGCGTAACACTCTAACCATGAATTCACTTCTTTCACTTCCCCTCCTGCCTAATTGTAAGTCTCAACAATTTGCAAATATTCTGAAGCTCATGGACTGGCTTCTCATATACTGAATCTTAGGCATCTGTAAGAGTGTTGTGGTGTTTTATGCTCATGGTTTTAAGAAAGTAGTACACTCTAAAAGGAGTTAAATATGTAGCAGATAGCTAGTTTTTATAATCCACTCTAAGAGAACCCTTATAGTTGGTGTTGCTGGATTTAGCAATTAAAAATATAAGGTTCCCACTTAAATTTGAATTTCAGATAAATGACCAATAATTTTATAAGTATGTTCCAAATATTATACATTTACCTTAAAAACTATGCATCATTTAGTTGAAAATAAAATTTGAATACATGTCTTATTTTTTATTTGGAGACTCTACTTTCAGCAATCCTTTCAGCCCAGTGATCATAAACTAAGGAAATATATCATTATTGATGTTAGCTTATAAAAAAGGTCTTGAAGATATATAAAAATGCTAAGTTAAACATATGCTTTTCAAAAGTGTTTTCATTGTAGCAAATATGAAAATCAAACCATGCTGCCTGTCACTACCAGAACCAATAAGTAGATAGACAAGGATTGAATCTTTATGGGTGCTTTATTCAGATATCTGTGATCTAAGAAGGTGGTGGGTCATGTACCCTCAAATATTTTAATGTCTCATCTCAAGCCTACCTTTTTAAAAGGAAAAGAAAGGGTTGGTAAGGAATTTGGAATAAAAGTTCATTGGTTGAGCTGTAGTCAGGTGTCAGTTTTCATGGCACTTCTTTACCTGTTCATCAGCGCCTTTTTATCTGCATCAGGGAGTTCCCGGCACATAACACAATGGCTCAGACACCATATCCATCACTCGCAGGCCCTATGGGGCACAAAGTTTGAATCACTTGTCAACCTTCTGGAATTACCGTAGTCATGCATTCCAGTTTCTGGAATAACAGCTTTCCACATGCATTAATCATTTAAGCCTATCAACTATGACTCAAGCTAAAATCTTTTAACTCTTTTGAGTTCCCCTATCAAAATGACTAAACTAATTACAGAATTAGATATTCCCTAGTAGGGCTAATTTTAACACTGGTTCTTGGTTTTACACTGATTTCTTTTTTTTTTAAACAATGATTTCTTAAGGGGTAAATAAATTTAAAAATTAACACATGATAAGTTTAAAAGTTGTTTTATTTTGAACATCTAAACAACTGTTTTTATATTTCCTTTGCTTCCCTAAAAGTACCCTAGCAAGCAAAGCTTCAGAAATATTAAAGAACAAAATTCAATGGATAAATTTGAAGAGCTAATTGTCTTTACTAAGTGATTCCTGATTAGGTTGAGTTGTACAAAATGGAAGATTTTTATAAGGAGAAAGAGGGTGAGACTAAGTAGTTAAGAGTGGATTATTTCAAGCAAGGACACATTTTCTTAGGGGAAGACAGGGATCTTACCTGGCAAATTGTCTCACTGGTATTCATCTGATTGGTTTAAAATTCTACTGATGGGAAGGCCTGAGATTGCAGTTAGATTAATGCTTTGGTTTTGGTTTGGTGACATGCCTTAGCAAAAATGACTTCATTTTGGCCTGTTTCATTTTTAACAGAAATTTACCTGATTTAGTGCTTTAATATCAAACAATATTCATGGCTATGTCTGTAATCTAATCTCTGGCCACTCTAAGTGTTTGGTTTAAAATAATGCATAATTAACCTTACCTTACTTAACATTATCCTGTGTTTCACTGCTAAATAGTACAACTTCAGTGTACTCAACTTCTATTTTATTGGAATCAACAGACAGAAACCAAAAATAATTGTTACATGCCCTCCGATAGTACCAATTAGTTAACATCATAAAGAAATAGCTGTAGACAAGGAGTAGTCAAGCCTGAGTCATAAATTACAAATTTACAAATTGATTTTCTTATGCTTCTTCATGGACTTGAACCTTAAAAATGTCATTGATTAAGCAGGTCCTATATTGTGTATGATGATGAGAAAGAAATATGAAAAGACTAAAACAACAAAAAAACATAGCAATGCATTTATCTTAACAAGAACTATTGGTAGGGGGATTTACTTATTCACCAGTTTTCTAACTGATTCAGTTATTGGAACGTTTTCATTATACTAAACCATAATATATAGCATGTTCCAAGAGATTTTGTGAAGGCAGGAAAAATTTTAAGAGGTAAAAGTGAACCATAAATTAGTCTATTTTTGTCTCTGCAAAAATTATAGACGTAAGAAGTGCTGAAAAATTCTCTTCCTAAATACTTTCTATGAGAAATGTGGCTTTCCATTATTTTCTCCCTTTATACTCATGTCATTTACTCATTCATTGATTCATTATTTAAAATATGGATTGAATTCTTAGTACAATACCACACGAATGCTAAGTGCTGACTCTTCTGAGATGAATAAGTAACAATAGCTTCTTTCAATGAACTTACATATGGGTGGAGAAAAGTAGATAAGAAAATCAATTATTGTAGTAAAATGTAAAAAGTGCTAAAAGTTTAGAAATGTATAATGAAATAAAAGAGGATACTTTTTCTCAGGCTATTTCTGTCAGTGAAAGGAAAATACATTAAAAAACATTTCCACAAAGAACTTCGTAAGTTATTAATTACTGTACATTATTACTGAAAACTATTTTCTTAAACATCTGCAATGGAAAAGAATACGGGTCCATAAACTCCAAGCATAAGATGGGATAAAAATGAAGGAAAGGAAAAAAATATATATATACATATGTGCTAGAAATTCTACCTAGGTTTAAAAACATGTTGGGGTAGCAGGCAGACTTTAAGAGTAAGCTAAAATGTAGGTCATGAGTGAAACAAGCTAAAAAAATACTTTGCATGTGAATTTTCAACTACTCAGTCAGGAATTAAAAATATCTAAAGTCCATACTTCTTAAATTGTTTCACTGGCTTATAGCCAGTAATATTTTCTCACTTACTCATTTAAAATTTCAAATCAAAGCAAAAGATAAAAACTTTTGCGCCCCAAATCTCTTCCAAGCATTAATTCTGATTATTGCAAACTCCTCATCAAATTAACTCCAAATATGATCTCAACTGAAAAAATCAGAATATATGGGCAATTCCATTTTAAAGAGGCATTCAGTGTTTTTGTTGTGTTATTTTGGAGTACAGCTTAGTTAGTCACCTTTATTTTATGCTGTTAATAAATTACAGGTTCACGCTTTCCAATCCAGTATTATGGGAGGGGAACAGGAGGGCATTAAACAAGTTTATCTCTGTTTAAATCTCTGTCTTAGTCTTTCTGTGTGTTTATTATATCATTTTATTTTAATTGTTGTTCTTGTACAGTTTTCTGTCTTTGCTCCCATCCCAGCCCACCGCCCCAGCCCTCCCCACCTCCCTCCCATTTCCAACCCCCCTAAATCTTGTCCATGTGTCTTTTATACTTGTTGCTCCAAACCCTTCTGCTTTTCCCCTGAAATTCCCTGCCCTCTCCCCTCTGATGACTGTCAGCCTGTTCTCAATTTCAGTGTCTTTGGTTGTACTGTGCTTGTTTGTTTGTTTGTTGATTAGGTTCCTGTCTCAGTCTTTATTCTTATTCAAAGAGTAACAAAGATTGTGGGCAGATGATTGGCCTCTTTCCAATCTATGGATATGGACAAGTGTGGTTCTGGGTCCAGATACAGAAATTAATGCAGACTTCAGCCTGATGATCTTATGCACACTGCACTTAAAAAGAAATGTGGAGTTAGAATAGCAAGAGTGAGGGGTCAGACAGTTTGATGTTATTAGTTCTTTTGAAATTCTGTTAAATTATTGGAATTCAGTTTTGTAAGCCCTGGAAAGAATCAATATCACAAACCAAATGTATTCTCAACTTTTTTTTCGGATATCTATTTTTATACAAAATATTGTATTTCAAATATACCAAACAAAATGTGTGTTTCTAATAAATATATGCTTCAAAACTAAATTTATATGTATGGCCTACAACTACATATAAAAATTCAATTTTTTTAAAATTTAGGGTTATTTCAACTATTCATTTTAGTAGGTGCACAATCCTGTCTGTCTGTGTTTCTTACTATTTCTGTTGTTTATCTATTTCATGTGTCTATATGCTCTTTCTGTATCTCTTCTTTCTACCTTCTTTTCTCTATTTTTCCCTCATTTCTTCCTATCTTCCTTGCTTCCTTCTTTCCCCTTCCATTTCCCTTTTTCCCTACCCTTTTTCTAACAAACTCATGCATGTATACATACACTTACTTTATGATGTTTAGACAATGCAGCTGGATACATAACAAGATCATAAAGGAAACTAAATGAAGAAAAAAAGCATCATTCAATCCTCTAGCTTTGCAAATTAAATGAATCCTGGAAGTGGGTAATAGCAAAAAAATATTTGTTTAATCATATGCCATTTTCTCCTTGCCAAATCTCATTTTAGATGATATCACCATTAGCTAAAGTCAACTTAAAGTACAAATAATGGTAAATTTTAAGATCATATTAATTAGTTTCCAATGAAATTCAAATAAGTATAATTTATATTTAAGTAAATACATTATTTATTTGGAATCTACAACTCTGTGATAACTACCATTTAATTAAAATGAGATATTAAGTAATCAAGACTTTAAAAAAATGTTTTAGTAAGTAAACAAGTCCCAAACACTTAATAGGGGTCATTTCAAAGTTAAAATATAGCAACCAACAATCAGTTTATTCTGAGAGTGAGCATATATATATATATATTCACATGTGAGAATGAATATATATTAACATGTGTAAATATGTATATATCTTATTCATGAAAAATATATAGTGAATGGCTGCTTGTTTCATGTGAATTAAAGGGTCTTCAATACCCGTTATAAGAAAACTCAAAGAAAGGAAGGTTGTACCAATGTGAAGGGACCTAACAGAAGTTCTGGGTTCTAAGTGACATGGCTTTAAGTGACTGCTGGTAAGATGAACTTTGCTGGTAGGAGTACGTGCTCATTTTCTTCTCTTTGTTTGCATGGAGAATTTAATATTTAGGAAAGGTCAAGTGATTACTTTGGGCAGAACCATGAGGTAATTGTTTCAATAAGGAATTTTTAGTAAATCAAAGTTCTGCCTAGTTCTTTCGTGTTTTTAAATATTCAGATCCCACTTTCAATCAGACCATGACAGAATGTGAAATTTTGATTTACTTCTATATATATCTTTTATAAGCAGACAAAAAAAGCATTTGTGATGAGTAATGCATATAACATAATTTAGACTTCCTCAAAAAGGAAGAAAAAAATAGACTGATGGCTCAAATGAATCAAAGTGGTTTAAATACTCATTCAATTCTTAAGCTATATTTAAAATATTTTATTAAAATATTTTCAAATATAAAAAGTTTTACCTCAAAATTTTAAGTGAAGCAAAATGCAAGATAATTATGAATAATATACAATTTAGGAGATTAGAAACATCTTCTATAACTAGAATTAGGACAATTATGAGTATTTTCCCCAAGACTGTTCTATTTTACTGAATAGTCATTCTTTTGGGTAGTGAAACTATAACCCTGGAAGGAGATATAAAATTGCAGTAATTTATGCACATTGTTTTTATTTTCTCAATTAATAAGCAGTTGTGGATATACTGATATGGCGAGATTTGAACTTATTTTCCCTGTCTTAATATAAAGTTTACAATTATCTAAATTTTTTATAACTGTCAAAAAATTTTATAACTAAACAAGATTTAAGTTAAATTAATAAATGACTAAGAAGGAATTCTAAATATTTACTGTCATGATTAACAAAAGAATTTGTATCATATATCTATATGGGGAACAGAAAATGATTTTTCTTCTATTCTTCTAAGTTCTTGGCTGAGACACCCACCACTCCATAATAAAATACAGATTAACAGAAAAAAAAAAAATGCAACTCTAACAGCAGGTACACCTCCTGTATACATAGCAGCGACCCAGGAAAACTAAGTAACTCTCAGAAGTGACTGAAGCTACTATCTTAAATACCATCTCTAGCTGAAGACAAAAGAAGGTAGGGAAGATGACCAGATAAGGGGGTTTACTAGAAAAGCACAAGAACAAGTAAAAAAAGTATGGTTGTTAACCAGAGTTACTAGAGATTTAGTCATCTTCCTCTTCCTTATACAGTCAGGGAGACAGCCTTACAAATGGAATTTTCCCTTATAAATGTGTCTCTTACAAAACAGTAACTTCAATTCAGTTTTCAGAGCTTCTCCTGTATATGCATTTTCTTAATAACCAGTTCAAAATATTCCTTATGCAAAACAGATGTAATCCAGAGTAGAATATTCATTCTTAAATTTTTCTTTTTACAAAAATGTATTTATTGTTAAATGGTTATTAGTTCATTTTAATGACCTATTAATAGTAAAAACAAGAAAGAAAGAAAAGGTAATCTCTTAATGTTTGAGAAATTGATTATAAACATTTCATGTGTGTATAATTACACTGAAACACATCTTGAAAGACTGTTAACCTAGTACATTATACATATATATGTTCTTAATGTGTAAATTTCATAATATAAATGCAACAGCATAGAGACCATAAATTTGAAGACCACACACATGGTATTTCCATTAGTAGGTCAACTACATCTGTCTCTTCTGATTAGTGACTTAGGTCACAGATTGGGAGTCTCCCTTTCAGGCGCTCCCCAGTATATGTCAGTGTGGGGGAGGAAGAAACTTTTCTCTACCCTTCAATGTTCTTTCAACTGGCCTAATAATCAAATTTACATGAAGCAGATTAATAAAATAAAATAACTAAATTTATTTACATGTGTAATTAGGAACCCCATATATGTGAGTATCCCTCATATCTGGGAACTTAAGAATTTGTCCAAAAGTCTTTTTCACCATAAATAAGGTGTATTTTTGTCTACCTAGTGCCCTGTGTCAATGACTCAACTTTCTGTCACTGAGCAAGAAATTTACTACACAGTGATCTCTGCCCCCCTAACTGTACCCAGTTATATGGCTTTTATCTTTATACATCATATACATTTCTGGTCAAAAGAGTTTACCTTCCTGTCATGAACTGCATCCTATTAAGCATCACCTTACTACTAAAAAGTGAATTGCACCGGTTTCATTAGTACGATGTGGACAGAATAGTCTAAATTCTGCTACTAATTGCTTGTGTGGGTTTACAAATTGTCTAGTTCTCAGTGGAGAATACAAATGTTGAAGAAATTTTGTTCTGAAACTTATATCAAATGTATATATTAAGCAACATTCTCTGTTCAGCTTTATCTTCATCAGACTGACAGACTTCCCTTAGAAAGCAACTAAAATAACTGATACCTTTAGCTCTACTAGAAAGAGAAAAGTCAGCAACTCCCCAGAAAAGCCACACAAAGTTCCTCTCGGAGAGTTGAAGGAATCAAGAGGAATATAATCTTAGTTTATATGTCCATTTGGCCTCATTAAACTTAAACCAGATTCTAAATTCCACTTCTATCAATCTAGTATTTTGGGATGAGAGTTCTCTGATTTGAGTCAATAAGGCCACTTCAAGAGCCTTCAAAATTGTTAGTTTTTATACCATTTTTACTGAAACTTCGAAATAAACATCCTATAAATTTATATTTTAACCATCACATATGCCATAGAAAAAATAATGCCTTTTGTCTCTATACTTTCTTCCTGTTACTTCTAGGCTTACCTATTGTGTCATCTATGAGTACCTCCTTCCCTCCCTCCAAAATGAAGAAATATTTATTGTTCCCGGGCAATGCCCTCCCTTCCTTTCTTCCTTTCCTTTTCGCTCAATCCATTTTGTTTACTCAGTAAATACTGAATGGTTCAGTTTTTCAGATATTTTAATTGGGCACATAATTCCCTAAGCCCCTAAAAATCTCATTATTCGATAAATACATCACACACTTCAAAATTGTTTTTTTGCCCAATTTGTTCCTATCACTTTTAATAGCATTTCCCTTTTCTACAATAAAAATACCTACTATTTTTCAAAACTAAATCTGTCAGCTTCTGCTTTTAAAACTAGTTATAGCTCTTCTCTGAAAAGTTAGGCACTTTTTTCTATATCTTGTTCAAAATACCAATTATGTAGTACTTCTGTAATAATTTCATTGTTTAAACTAGTTCATTATTGATTGAGACTCTTTTCAGATTGGCAATTTGTGACTATAAGCCTAAAATTTAAAATGGTGTTCTTTGTGTTACTCTCTTTAATACTGGCAAATGTTCACTTTTTTTTAAAATTAAGAAGGAAATCTTCCCAAATAATAAATTTTTCAAAAACAGAAGTGTATAAAGCAAATAATTGTGCAATTAACAGCATGTGTAATAGACTTTATAACTGAGAATACTGGTATTCTCATAGAGCTGAAACTAGCAACATCCCCATGGGTGAGTGATATACATATGTGAATTTTTGTCTCCTTAAGCAGTAGTGGCAAAGAATGAGAAATGGAAAGTATAGTTATATTATTGATTCATATCCATATGCATTCAAGACAATCTAATATTAAGGACACCTTTCTGAAAGCTGAGTTAGATGAACTATATCTGATGATCTAGAACAGATCTATATTTGATGGTCTGAAGCTGATGAAGGTAGAATACTCTAAAGCTAAGGCCTTGAGATTAATGATGACATTAGAGAAAAATAGCTAAGAGTAAAATGAACCACATGGAACATAAATTGTTGAAATTTTAGTGTAAGAGCAAAAGGAAGCATATTAGAAACAGCATATTTTATTTAAAAAATGGATATGTCTTACAAATAAAAAAAAGTAAATTGTGATTTAACATTTAGGAGAGGTTTCCTGAACATGAACAGATTATTTTCATAAGAAGTATATCATAATAATACTAGCAGTACTATTATATGTACATAAATGTGTAAATATATATCTAATATATGTTAGCAGTACACTTTTGGCATTTTATGTAAATTTTTCCTACAGTCAAGTAACACTATAAAGTACATGTTTTTGTTTTATTAAAATACACATCTCATTAAAGTTAAATATTCATCTCAAGATTAATTAATTAGCATCTAAAATAAATTCAAAGTATAAGTTTAAATCTTATTATTTTCAGTGTGCCTTTAAATTGTAACAGCTCTCTTCACTACCTCCCTCAAAAAACTTGGCTACAATCTATTGAGCAACCTCTATGCCAAATTCTTTGCATCTGTTACCTCCATGACTTAAAATACAACTATAAAGCCACTTTACCTTCTTTTTACAAATGAGAAAACTATACATCAGAGGGTTTAAATAACTTTATTACATTTAGAAAATTAGTAACAAAAGAACAAGCTTTCTAACCCAGTTTTGTTTGAAAAGCAGGTACTCGTTTCAAAAGCATGTGCTTCCATCAATACCATATTTTGCATATCACAGTAAAATCATTTACTTTTAGCTCATGAAAGGGTACAACATTCATATCCGTAAAGAAAAATGATCAAACACACACACACAATTGGCATGTGTATTCTAGGAATTTATATCAGGTTTGTTAATTATATCTTTTTTTTCTGTGCGAGCTTTGATACCTTCTCTATTTTTGACGTTATTATTATTCCAAAATCAAAATTATTTTACTGGTTTTTTCACTTATCTTTCTTTTCTCAGAATATTGTAATCAATGTTTTATCATTCATTTATTAACCATTTAAATATTTATTAACACATTTACCATTTCCATGTTTTTACAAATAGCAAAATTATTCTTTCACAAGTCTCATATGAGCTGTATACTACAAGATTTACATCTGAAAAGGTGGAAAGATGCACAACAAATGAACATATGGAAAACTATAGTCATTGAATGGAACCACTAGGTTATTCTTTACATCTGGTATGTTTTACATTTCTAATTATTTTGAAATTACCTAAAATGAAGCACAAAAAAGGAAAATAAGTGAAGTAAAAAAAAAAAGAACAGAAAAACAGAAGCTATGGAATAGTATTAAATAGTCTAATATACAGTGAGTTCTCACTTAACATTGCCCATAGTTTCTTGGAATCTCTATCTTTAAGAAAACAACTTACAACAAAAACAATTTTACCATAGGCTAATTAATTCATATAAATAAGAGTTAAGTTCCTATGGCATGTTTTTAATTACAAAAATTTCTAAATAAATACCTAAAACACTTCTAATTTTAAACATTGAAATAAATGTAAGCTATAAATTTAAGTAAATATTCAATAAAAACATGTAAGATCAATTTTTCTGAGTTGCTTATTCCAAGTCAAGGCTGTAGTTGGTTGGAGCCTGTCCTGGCAGCTTAGTACACAAGGTGGAAACCAACTCCGGAGAGGACATCCTTTACATCCCAGGGCCCCTCACACACATCCCGCACTCACCCAGACTGGGGGGTGATGTAGACACCCAATTCACTTAACATACACATCTTTGGGATGTGAGAGGAAAGCAGAGAACCTCAGGAAGCCCACACAGACATGGGAAGAAAGTGCAAACTTCACAGTCAGTGGCCCAGCTGGAAGTCAATTTTTTCCCCCTTGTAAGGAAAACATTGTAAGAAAAAGATGTTGAATGAAACAACCTTATTAGAGGAATTGCTTGTGTGCAACTAAAGTTCCAGAAGAAGGCAAAAGTAGACCGGAAAAATATTTAAAGGGATAACAGCCAAGAATTCCTAAAATTATTGAATGATAGCACCTAAAGTTCCGAGAAACTTGGAAAAAACTAAGCAGTATACATACCCCCCCAAAAAAAATACACTAAGAAAGTTTATTAATTTGATGAAGTCTAAAGATGAAAAGAAAATCTTGAAGTTAGCCAGAGAAAAATAGCAACAAATATAATTATGGTATTATATTTTTCATCAGAAACTCTAAAGAAAATGGACAATGAGACAATATGTTTTTCAAATAATGGGGAAGGTAGGCTTTTTAACCCAAAAGCATATATTCAGCAAAGCTGTATTTCAAAATGAAGGTGTAATAAAGAATTTTCAGGCAAACATGGGGGCAAAATAGAAACAGAGACGTGGAAATAAAGAACAAATTAACAGTGACCAGAGGGGAGGGGGAAGGGGTCAATGGGGGAAAGAAGGGGAGGAGTCAAGGAACACATATAAAGGGACAAAGCCAAAGGGGAGACAGAGAGTGGGGGAAGGGATTGAATGTGGAAGATGGGGGAGAGTAGGGCAAAGGAGAGTATGGGGGTAGAAATGAGGACAACTGTAACTGAACAACAATTAACAAAAAAAAAGAATTTTTGAAACAAAATGAAAAACACTATGGAAAATAAAAATGTGCTTAAAAAAGAATTTTTAGGCAAATAAAAACTAAAGAGTTATTACCATAAAACCTGTACTAAAAGAAATGTTAAGGAAATTTCTTCAGTCAACAGCAAGAAATTTTAATCTACTGTAAGAAATTACCACATGATATGGTGAAAATGTATAAAATACCAAAAAATTACATTTTTATACATTAAACTCTTTGCAAGATAATTGAGTATAAAAATGAAAATAATTTATTATAAGGATGATAACATACATAGAGTATTTGACAATATAAGCATAAAGAAAGGAAGAAAGAAAATATAAATATTCTGCTCTAAACCTCTTGCACTTACATAAAGTGGAAAAAATTTGCTTGAAAAAGCAAATTTTATACATTAACATTAATGTATAGTGTTACAATACATTATAGATATATGTTATAAACCCTAGATCAACCACTAAAAATTACAAAATAGTATTAACAATACTAATATTTAAAAATAAATTGGAGTCCCTCAAAATCAGTCAACTAAAAAAGAGGAATAAAAAAGAGAAAATGCAGAAAGAAAAAAACTACTTGGACAAATATAAAGAAAATTGAAGATGCTATTTTGATAGTTCTATTAAATATGAACACTCTAAACAGACAATGAAAGGCAGAAATATCAAATTTAATAAGTAATTAAAGTTCAAATATTTGCTGTTTATATTTATATCTCACTATAAATATACAAGCATAGATATGTTAAAAGTAAGCAGCAGAGTTCATGGAACATACCATGGACTTCCATCCAGTGTCTGCTAATCATGTATTGTCCATTCATACTAAAGATTAGGCAACTTGAGGTTCATCTGGTAAATTTGTGTTAATTTTTTTTCAATTTCTACAACAAATTGCAAATTCCTGCAAGAAATATATCCTATTGAAAAAAAAATCTAAGGAGTGCTCTACTTGGAGACATTCAGTATAGAGAAGCATAAATATGAAGTACAGAGCAGAAATAAAACAGATAAAGCAACAAGTACATTAACTTTGAGATTCACAAGGCTCTTATTGGTCTTCTATCACATAGGCAACTAGCAAATATCACTATTTTACTCACACTACCAAAAAAAAAAAAAAGTTTCTTCTCTGGAGGAGAAGAATATGTTCCACAGGAAAACAATATTTTCCTCAAGAAAGAGCTTTAATTAATCCATAACTAAGCTACACTATCTGAGATGTCTATCAGTCACAAAGCACTTCCTGTATTTATACACACCCTATAAATAGAAACACTACTCAAATGTTTAGTACATCCCCCTGCAATAAAAGCAGAGAATCAAGGATCACCCGAAGGTTTGGGAAAATCCTCCACCACAGAATAAATAAGAGCAAACAGTAAGACAAAATAAACTTGGAAATAAAAATTCAATTCACAGAACTGAAGAAAATTTCAAAAATAATACTATGAATATCTTCAGAGAAATATTATTTCTTCAAAAATAAAAAGACATTCTATAAAATGAGAATAATGAGAAGTCAAGATACAACCTTGAAAGTTATTCTTGAGATATTAAAAATTAAATGTTCAGTGGGAGAGTCTGAAAACAAATTCCAGGAAGTCTCCCCAAAAACAATACCAAAAAGAGACACTGAGTATAAAAATAAAAAGAAACAAAATAAGGAATAAATAAAATGAAGTTTTACATTAAAATTGTTGTTATGAAAAAACACAAATAAGAAAATGGTGAGGAGGAAATATCAAAAAAATTTAAAAAATCACAAGAACATTTTTCAGAACTGAAAGTAATCATGAAATGCACAAGTTTTAATTAAAGACAATTCACATCAAATGTACATCATCATGAAATTTCACAACACCAGTGACAAAGAAAAACCAAAAAACTTTCAACAGGAAACATTTTGCCTCATGTAAAAAAATTAAAATAATAATGGTATCTACATTGCCAACAGGTACTTGAGGTAAAAAATTGGTAGATAGTGCCTTCAAAATTCTGGAAGAAAATAATTTTCCATCTAGAAATCTAGAGCTTATCAGAGTATTTTTAAATATACCTGCAGAATTTAGATATTGTTCAGATTCAAGGACCACAAAAAATACTCCTTTTATCTACTATTTATTGCCAGCAAATAAAACAATATATAAATAGTAAACAAAGTAAAACAAATAGTTAAAAATTAAAAGAAGCAATTTTGTTATACTATTCATTTGAATAGTGAAAGATGTTCATATAGTAAAAATAAAATAAATACTGATAATTTAAACAAAAATGTAGTATAACTATATTGAGAGTATGGGGAAGTTGGGTAGAGAAGTAGCATAGTAAAGGATAATAGAAAATATAGGGTAGCTGCTATATTTTATGTAATTACCAAATAAAGAAATCAGATTAGCTAAAAGTGGTGAATAAGAAATATTGGTATGCAAATTATTTATATATAAAATTTTAGTAGTATTTGATTTTGAAAGTATTTGTACAATTCTGGTAAAATTACAAATGATTAAAAAGTGAGGAAATTTGTACCTTTGTGCATTGTACTTAACTTGTCAACTCTCAGAATTTTTGAAAAGAGGTCAGTAAGTCATTTTTAATACTGGAGGAAATCTTCTCTTAATAATCGATAGGGAAGATTGGATTGATAAAACCCTTGCCAGAGTGAGTGAGGTACTTGCCTCTGGCACAGAATTTAGGGTGGTGACAAAAAGCAAGTCAGTAGTAATCAATATAATTTTTTGTTTCATTTTTTCTTTTTTTATTGCTGTTCAAGTACAGTTGTCTCTGTTTTCCCCCCACCACTCTCCCTCTCCCCACCAACCCCCACCTCCCTCCATAATTCCTGCCCCCTTCTTTGGTTTTGCCCATGTATCCTTTATACAGGTTCCTTGACAACCCTTGGTCTATTTCCCCATTATCCTCTCTCCCCTCCCCTCTGGTTACCATCAGTCTGCTCTTTATTTCAATGTCTCTGGTTATATTTTGCTTGCTTATTGTTTTGTTGTTGTTGTTGATGATCAGGTTCCACTTATAAGTGAGATCATATGGTATTTGTCTTTCACCATCTGGCTTATTTCACTTAGCATAATGCTCTCCAGTTTAATCCATGCTGTCAGGAAGGATAGAAGCTCCTTCTTTCTGCTGCATAGTGTCCCATTGTGTAAATGTACCACAGTTTTTTGATCCACTCATTCACTCATATTCTAAATAACACACTACTCTTGGTCTTTTATTTTTTATTCTTTTAATTCAGATTGTATATTCCTCACATACTATTGTTATTCCAAATCCCACACAGCACCCTCCCTGATCTTAATCCATTTCTCTATCTTCTGAACTTTCTTTATTAGCGTTGCTGTAAAATTTATTTTCTCTCCATGTTAAATAAAAAAAAATCAATCATGCCTACAAAACAAAGTCCAAATAAAATCTCTAGGCACTGAAGTTCAGGTGAGCTTCCCAGGTTGACAATGCTCAATGTCATCTCACATTGAGAACAACTGCAGTTTTGCATTTGGAGGCCTTCCAGACTCTTCCCTTGGTTTATTTTAATGGATACATTCCCTGCCATAAACCATAACTGTGAATATACTCTCTCAGTGAATTTTGGAACTCCTTTTAGTAAATTATTGAGCTGTAGGGTGGTTTTTGGAACTCCCAAACTTATTCAGTGTCTAAATCTTACCTAAAAATGTAATGTAGATTATAATGATATTCCAGTGGAAGGGTGGAGTATGGATAGAACTGTAAGTGATGTAAGAATGTCAGATTCTTGATCATTGTTGAAGTCAAATAATAGACATGTAGATGACTATTTTTTTATTTTTTGTGTTTATGTAATTTTAAATGATAAAAATATTGAAAAAAACTCATTCTTCATAGTTTTTCAATTTAGGTTAGAAAGATCCAAAGGAATACAAAAGTTAATTGCACTACAATTTATTTACTCATTTGACTATTTTAAATATAGCATTTTGTTAGATAATGATAGTAAAGGAAATATTATGAAATTAAATCATTAGTTGCTTTTCAGTTGATTTCTATAAGCTTTATTTTCTTTTTCTAGATCATATTAGTTTAATAGACTTTTTGGTCAATTTACTTTATTTCCTCATATCAGTCTTTTCCTAAGCATCTCTAATCAATAAATTCATCTAACTTTTTTGAGTGATCAGATTACTCTGAATGAACATAAAGGAGTAACTAGATTATCTGAAATGCAGAACATGCAGATCAGGAGAAATTCATTCAATGCAACAATTCTCTAGCTTGGTAACAAAAACAAGTGTCCTGTATCACATACTACCTGGAAAGGTGGCTCTTGGGCGCCACCAGTCATCAAGTGACAGTGAGTGAATGTTTCCTGACATCTCTCCTCTGTTCAGTAAATAAACAGAGTTTATCACGGACATTGAATTTAGGGACCGAATCTCAACAAGTGTTGTGCATCAGGTACCTGGGAACATTTTTAAATATAGATGCTTGGACTTTACCATATAGAATCCTTGAGGAAGTAAGTCTAGAGTAGGAGGAAGCATATGTGCTTTCAAAACCTTCCCAGCCCTGGCTGATGTGGCTCAGGGGTTGATCACCAGCCTGCAAATCAAAAGGTCACTGGTTTGATTCCCAGTCAGGGCATACGCCTCAGTTGCAGGCCAGGTCCCTGGTTGGGGACAAACTGATTGATGTTTTTCTCACACATCAATGTTTCTCTCCCTCTTTTTCTCCCTCTCTTCCTCTCTCTCTAAAAAGTAAATAAATAAAATCTAAAGAAAAAAAAAAACAACCATCCAGGTGCTTTAGATGTGCATCACAATATAAGAACAATTAATTTAAAGATATTGTACACATTTGCTGATGGAAAACTACCTATGTTACCCCTTTTAAAACTATAACAATAGATAATCTTTTCATTCTAATTGTTATATATGTTTTAAAATAACATTATATTTCAACTTATTGAATATACATATTTACGTATAGTAATTGACAATATAGTTAAAATGCCTATTACTCTTACCACAACTTTCATGAATTGTATTAGATAAATCCTCAAATATAGATAATTACCTTAAAATGAGAAATTATCCTGCTCTGTCACAAAAATATCTCTGCACTCCATCTCTTCACAAACCTGCAGTTTCAATTACATCTTTTAAGTCTTTCCTTCTGCTATCTGCCGAATTTCACTATCCATGGGCTTTGCCAATCCAATTACCTATCAAGTCTGAAAAGAACGAGAGCTGTAATCTCTGAGATCAAAACTGGACGTTACCATATTTCTCAATAGCTATTCAATTCATACTTCAAGGAAAGTTTATCTCTTTGTACTTGAGTCAGAAAATATTCTCCTTTTTTTTCTTTAAACTCTGGTATTTTCACAAGGGTATAAAAATATCTTTTGGTATTACAGGCAACAAAGTAGAAAGCATTTTAGACCATGAATTTAAAGATCTGCTTTCTAACTCTGGCTTTGTCACTAAGTCTGTGGCTATAGAGCAGGCTGTTTTTCTTCATATGAATAATTAGGAATTAAATAAATGCTGTCTGAAAACTGATTAGCTCTATGAATTCACACATTTGGTTATACCGGGACCAGTTTGTTTCTCCATTTCTACTTAGTATCAGCAGAATTTGTCCAAATTCATTCTTATGTAACAATGGGTAAAATTGATCAACAATTAATCTTCTGCATACAATAGGGTAGAATAATTGGTTTAAGTAATTATTTGCAAGACCTTTTCAATAAAATATAAATTCTCAGGGCCTGAATGTAAGAAAAAAATACTCTGCTAATAGGAAAAAATATTCTAGTTTCTCTGAAGAGAGAATAAAGGTATAGGGGTAGGGTGAAAAAGAATGTGAAATCAATAATGTGGCAGAAGATAATTTTGCTCAGTAATTTGACTTTCATGATTTCAAAACCTTCAAAAAATTTACTGGGAGTCAATTTATTGAAAGCACATTTGATGCTTTCAATAGATTTTAAAATAGAATAATTAAAGAAATTTCTTACTTATAGGACTAGATAAATCAGTGGAACTGAATGGGAAAGTACAAAACTCAAGTGAAATTTGGAATTTACAATATAATAAGGTTAGCATTTTACCAGTTGACTAAAGATGAATTTTTTAAAAATTGGTGTTGGAGCAGATGGTTAGAGGTTTTGAAAATAGTATAATTACTGAATTGTTTATATTTAATAATCTTTTAAATGCTGATTTTGTTAATGATATTTGGCACACATTAATATTTTATATACTAATTAGTTGAAAATAATGTGATTATTTTTCAGTAAATTCAGGAAATAATTGGGAGAAAAACTCTAAGAACATAAAGAGTTGGGGGCAAATAACGCTCTCATATTTTTAAAGCATAAGAATGTGAAGTAAGGAAAGTTAAAAAAAGCTTGGCATGATAGTTAAGTTAACATGAAACTGTACAATCACCCCCTTAAAGAAGATCAAAGTGATTAGGCTAAGGTCCCCAGGAGATTAGTAATGTGATGAGAAAAGTAATAGGTTGAGAATCATTTAGAGATACAAATAAGAAGGAAGAAAAATTTAGGCAGTTTTGGAAAAGAAATGTACAGTGAACTATAAATTAGAAATGCAATTGGGATCTAAGCAAACCAAAAAACCCTGAACTAGGCATAAAAACTTTAAGATTCATTGTGTCACAGGCAACTTGGCTTGCATTAAAAGTATGCTCTGAGTCTGAATGTTAACATGTATTTGGTATTGTTGATTATGTTGTGCTAGCTTTGGAATAATCACTGTTAATTGATGTCTATTGTAATGCAAAAAAGTTAAGGTAAATATATAAGTAAACTTCTCTATTCAATACACAAGTACAAAACGGAACAGTAGTATACTCTTATCAACACATCAGCTGTGCAATCCAGGATATATGCAATCTTTGATTTGGCAAAAGTTATACAGTTCCTCACGGTATGTGGAGACTCCATTAGCAATGCAATTGCCAAAAAAGGAAGATTAACCACTCAACCCTGTGGCTTGTGTTTTCTTTCATTTTGTAAATTTTGATGCTTAGAGTCTAATAGACTGCTGAGCAAAGAAATTATCAAGAGATGCCCTTGAGGTGGGAAAAAAAGTAGTGAAATGAGTCATTTATTTAATTTCATATTGGTTTAAAAGGAGATGTAGTCTTTTTTATTGTAAGATTTCCAATACATACCAATAGAAATATCTTCATCTGACTCTGTCCTCAAAGAAATAAACAACATCAAAATCAGGTATTTTTGAGAAATAGGGGACTTTGGATTTTAAGAGACAGTAAATTCTTTGTAACTTCTTTAATTAAAATAATCAAATGTAAATTAAGTTAGAGGCATTCTTACTCAAAATTCATCACATGCTTATATGATATTGAGGAGGATCATGAGCATATTAGTTAGCACTTTTATGTTTTTTTTATTAAAATCAATAAGACTCAATATTAATTCTTTCCTGTATCAGATCATCAAAATTCTTAAATCTGTGCTTGGTTTATACACCATTCCATGTCAGTAGTTCTCAGCATAAAAATTGCTCCTTGATGCTTCAATTCCTACACTGCATTGATTTTGTATATGTGGGTTTGAATGTATTTTATTATACATACATGATTTAATCTTGCAGGTAAAGTCTGCATATCACTGTTATACATGAAATTTAAAAACTACAATCTTGTAAACATAAGATTGCATTATTGAAAGGTTCAATAACGACTAGAAAAGTCTGCTGTGAATGATGTTTGCAAATATTACTATATTTAATTTTGTTTTATCAGTGTATACATTGCTGTTGTTCTTTTATAAAGAGAGTCACCAAACTTTTTTTATGAGTGGCCAGATAGTTAACATATTTGGCTTTAAGGGACATACATGTTGCAACTCAACTTTGTTGTAAAATGAAAGCAGCCGTAGAGAATATCTAAACAAATGGGTATAGCTGTTATCCAATGAAATTTTAATTATAGATACTGACATTTTAATTTTACGTGGCATAAAATATTCTTTTGATTACTTTTCAACTTTTTAAAAATGTAAAATCCATTCTTGGTTTGTTGGCAAAAAACAAGCAATAAATTGGATTTGGATTCCAGGAAGTATTTTGCCTAACCCTGCCTAATATTAATTTCTTTGTCTTTAATGTAAGGTGAAATCACTACAAATGTATAGTTAATATATGAGAGATATAATTAAATAGTAGTAAATGCCTATGTATACTAATTCAGTCATTCAAGACATATTAATTATTTCCTTATGTAAAGTATGTACTGGATGCAACAAATGATATGAAGAGTATGACACAGTTACTAAGAGGCTTAAATCTATTAGAAGTTTTGAGTGATCTACTCCATACATATAATAACACGAGGTCACCTGGGATAAGTGTCAGACTTGACACATACATAAGTTCTGTAGGAGTTCTCATCAGGCGGTGATTGCTGAAATCATAGCAAATATTTCCATGATGTTTTAAGACTCAGTGGATGGCAGTATATTTACAAGCAGATGATAAAAAGAAAAAGTAAATTGTAGATGAAAAAAGGCAAAATTATCAGCCAATATCTTATAGATAGGTAATTTTTTTTTTATTTTTGAGAATAGATATAGTTGAATTGAGTAATTTACAGAGGGGAAATTGTCTAGTTCCAAATGATATACTGTTTTCTTTATGGTTAATCCAATGATAATTTGGTATCTACTATGTGCCTGTCACTGGGTTCAGTTCTAGGATGGTGAAAATTAACAACACGTGGTTTCTGTCTTTGAGTGTTTTGCAGTCTAATGGAAGGTTGTGAACTGCAAACCAACATTTATAACACAGCACAAGGAGCAGCAGAATGCAATGTCTGTGAAATGATAAAGGAACATAGCAGATATTGATTAATTCTAATGGGGATGTGGAAATGTGAGAAAAGACTTTATAGAGGATGTAATGTTTTTTTCTGAAATTAATGACACTAGGAATTTTCAAAGATAGGAGGGAGAATAGGGTACCAAAAGACAATATGCAAACTCACAAAGAAATAAAGAAACAAGTTATGTTTTCCAGGGTATAAAGACTCAAAGGAAAAGTAGCAAAGAGGATGGCAATAGGAAGTGAAGTTATAATATTCCCAACTTAATAATTAATTAAGCAATATTAATTTTTCAACTCTTATTCTGCAAGTACATATTTTAAAAGGCAAAATTTTAATTTATCTTATTATTTCCTGGTAAAGCTATCCCAGGTGTCTCAAGCATATTGTGGTACAAGATCTGAAGATGGCATCAGAGAATTAAAGGAGGGCATTTCAGAAGTTCACATTTAAGAGGATCTGTATTTTCTATGCACATATTTAAGGAGATGGGTGGGAGATCCTATAAGTTCAGGACAGGAGATATTATTATAAGGTTCTGCTACTTCAGAGAGAACAATAGACCAATTCTGACTAGATTTATATAAATTGTGTTTCCTCGAAGATTTGAGGTAAACCATTCTCCCTAATGATCCTGATGTTGGCCACCCATTAAAAATAGAAGAGTATGACTATGATCGCTTTTTTATTTCAAAGTATTTTTAATCATAGATAAATAATAGAAAAATATGATGTTTGTCAACTGGTAGTTTACATCATTTGAATTTATCTTTTCTCATCTTTAGAATTAAACTGGAAAGAGTAAAGCTCAGAATTTAATGTAGATAAGATGAAAAAAAAAAAAAAAGATGGAATCCTGATCAATAAGCCCAGTTTTTTCCTTTTTTTATTTCTTTGAATTTTTTGAGGTAACATTGGTAATAAAATTTTATGCAGGTTTCAGGAATTCTACAATAAATCATCTGTATATTATATGGTGTGTTCACCACCTCATCTCCTTCTATCATTGTTTATCACCCATTTACTCCCTTCTACCTCCCCTCACCATCCTTTCCCTCTGGTAATCACCATACTGTTGTCTGTCTACGACACTTTTGTTTTTCGTTGTTCTTATTTTTTTACTTAATCCCTTTTCTTTTTTCACCGAGCCCTCTGACCCCCTCCCCTATGGCAGTTGTCAGTCTGTTCTCTGTATCTATGCATTTTTAAATTTTGTTTGTTATCTTATTTTATTTATTAGATTCCACATGTAAGTGAAATGATATGGTACTTGTCTTTCTTGACTGGCTTATTTCACTTGGGAGCAGCCCAAGTGCCCATCAGTAGATGAGTGGATAAAAAAGCTGTGGTACATTTACATGATGGAATACTACTTGACTATAAAATAAGAAGGAACTCTTACCTTTTTTGACAGCATGAATGGATCTAGAAAATATTATTCTAAATGAAATAAGCCCAGTTTTTTTCTTAATGAAGGACAAGAGCTTTGTTTCTCAGAGCAAAGGAAGCCTCTGTTGGTGCCAATTTTCAATCAAAAAAGTGGTTAGGTTTTGAAGGGTTCAGAATGGACCCCATGAATATGTGCTAGTTTGGTATGTGAATTATTTTGAGCTGAAGACAATCATAACTCTGCAGACTCAAGGGAAACATTTACCTCTCACTTAAAAATATTAAAATTTAATTAAGGCCTTTCTCATAGCAAGAGTTGTTACTAGAAATAAGTTTTTATGATCTATCTATAGGGCAGGGCAACATTCTAATTACTGAACATCCTAGGAATTGTCCTCCTCCTCTTTGAAGGCCCAAGTACGTTATTTCATTCTTTGGCTTAGAATGTCACATGCACCTCAACCTGTGAACTAATTCTGTCTCTGAACCTGTTGTGTGGGCTGGGTCTCTGATTCTCTCATGTATGTGGCACTCCCATCTCTGCATATGTAATTAAATTTGGTTATTTTCTCTTGTTAATCTGTCTCACGTAGATTTAATAATTAGACCAACCAAAAGAACCTAGAATGATGAAGAATAATTTCTTCCTCTCCCACAGTTTTCTAAGGAGTTTTATCAGTTAAAATAAGCCAATAATTGCATCTGATTTTTGAGGATTAATGCACTTAGAATGTTTATTTTAGGAAAAAAATTTCTGTTCAACTAATTATACAAAATATACTTTTTTTCTATGAGAATTTACCTTTTGAAACTAATCTCTTTCCTAATATATGATCTTAATATAAGCTTTTCAACTAGAAAATGAAAACATTGATCAAACAAGCACTAAGCCTCAAGCTATGCAATCTGCTCAAGGTCATTAAACAAATAGGAACTGAAATTCAATTCAAGCCCAAATTTTGCTTACCCCATAATCAGCACATTGCATTATCATTGAGTAATACTCTGCATGAAACCTGTATACTAAATGCAATATGACCTATAAGAAATCAGGGGAAGGTAGGCATGATGATAAGACACCATTTCCCCCTCTCTGAACTTGCCTCATTTCAAGCCCACTTGCTATTCTCTTGTTGTTCTTACCTTGGCAAATTCACTTCTGCTCCTAGGCTTTGTAGTTACTATTTTCTCTTTTTGGATCATTCCTTCCTGGGAGAGTGGCATGGTTTAAACCTTTCTTCTGGGCACTCAGATCTCTGTTCACCTCTGTTTCCTTGGCAGAGGCTATTTATATAGCTCATCACCCCTCTTTATTCTTTTATCCTGTGTTATATTTCCATATCATGTATGGTTTATAATTATATTATACCATCATAAGTTTTATTTATTATCTGCTTAAATTATGTTCTAGTAAATTCTAGGAAGGCAGAGATTTTGTCTGTTCACTATTTTATTCTCAGGGCCTAGTGTAACTCTAAGGTCATAGTAAGTACTCATGAAATACTTGGGAAATAAATGAATAAATAATTTAGCTAATCAATTGCCTGAAATACATCTGGGGAAAAAATGCCTGATAGTAAAACACAGAGAAATACCTACCATGATACTATAATTAATTCTGTAAACAAAACCCTGTGGATTCCTAATAAGGAAACAATTATTTCCAGTTTGGAAATTATGGAAGGCATCTCAAGTGAGCTGGAATTTAAACTGTCCTGGAAAGGTGGTATTTCAGAAAAAAAGAGCATGATGAAACAGAGGCACACAGACATGAATTCCAGGGGCAGAGTTTATAAAGTATTCTCATGAAAGATGAGACTGGAATTACAGGTTTGCTTTGAGTTTCATGGAAAACTGACTGGACACCAGCAAGCGGCAGAGAACCAGGTCATTTCATTGGGGGCATGAATGCCTATCTCACCAACTGCTTTGATCAGGCAACTATGAGCAATCTGTTCATCTCAGAGACAAATAAACAGAAATAGAATCTTAATAACTCTGATATCTCTTTTTTTATTTGATTTGAGTTAAAAACACTAGTTTCTGCTTTTATATGAAATGTTTAATTAATTTGAAGCTAACCGATTCTATTTAGTTGGTGGATAGTTGTATACTTGCAATTAAAATATATCACATATGGTGAGGTATGAACTGATTGAACATGGATTTTGGCAAGCTCAAGACTAGTCCACAAGGAAGACGACCATTAAAATAGTTATCCTCTCAGTTAGGAAATATCAATTCCAGTGTAGTATCTATCAATAATGTAATATATGAGTAAATATCGTGCCTTGATTTCCTCTACATTTAAAATTAATTTATCACAACCCAATACTTCTAATCTTAACCAAGATAATGAGGTATCTTTATGGTGTTCTTGGACCAATTCCATGTGGGAGGGTTCCACCAAGAGTTGTCATATACCAGCAGGGTGTCCAGAAATTCTGCTCAGCTCAGATGCTATCTATCTGGAAATAGCATCAGATTCCACAAGTGCAGGGCTTAGTCTCACAGAGCCTTCCCCCTTCCACTTCAGGAGCCAGTCACAAGTCCCGATTATTACCTGTACTTCTGACTGACTAGTTATAAATCAGAGGTTCTCAAGAACCGCTAGAGCAGCTCACAGAACTCAGGAACCTGTTTACTCCCTAGGTTACCAGTTTATTTTAAAAGGATATGACTCAGGAACATCCAGATAGAAGAGAAGCATAGGGCAACGAAAGAAGAAAGGGCGAGGAGCTTTAAAAACCTTCCCTCCAGGGGCACCATTCTCCCCAATCACTGCATGTCCTTCAAACCCAGTCCTTGTGGGTTTTTATGGAGCCTGCTTTACATAATGAGAAACTATTAGTCCCATCCCTAGATGCTGCCCAAAGTCATCTCATTAACACAACAAAAGGTACCTTTATCACTGTTATCACTTAGGAAAATCCAAGGTTTAGAGGAGCTCTGTGCCAGAAACTGGGAAAAAGATCAAATATACATTTCTTACTATAAACCATAATATCACAAGGTACTTCATATAAAATATTATTTAATGCTAAGTATCAGTAAACAATATAGACAGCAAAACACATAGATGCAAGGGCAATTGCTTTTGTGATGTTTGCTGAGAAATACATTTTATTCTTCTGTTTTTAAATGATCAGTATTCATATTTGTTTTTAAATATATAGTAGGCATTATAGTTATGAAGATGAATAAAATAGCTCCTTATCCTCAAAGAACTTACCACTAAGTGTTAAAGAAAAATTTGTCTAAGTAGTAACTAGAACTTTAAAATTGAAACTAATTTGTTTTCAAAAATTTGTTCCTTCATATATTGAATGGACATATAAGCTGAAGAGCATATCTTAAAGAAGAAAATTAATCAGACTTCATCTCTAGCATGACCTATATTCTTAACCAATAGAAATTAAGATATGCTATGAAAAAGATACGTGTGTGTGTACACATATATATAGTAACTACTTAAAAGTATTTCTAAAAAGTAACTAAGTTAAAAGGTGCTGTTGGCAAGATGGTAAAATGGAAACTAATTTTTATTAACTGACATTGACTTTATTTCAATTATTTCTGTACCTTCTGAGTCTAATGCAAAAATAGAAAGAGAGTTATGAGCATAGATGTACAAGCACATAAAACTATGCGTGGTTTAAATGATCTAAGTATTTCATTACTGACTGTAGCTCTTAAGTTTCAAAGATAAATCACTTTTTTAAAAAAATCACTAATACAATATCCACACAGAACAGGGACTCTAACCTGAACGGACACTTGAGCACTCTAGTGGCCATTCTTCATAAGTGCAAAGACACTTTGTAGTAGAATAAGTCACAGTGAATGGCACAGTTGTTCTTGGAAAGTCAGTTTATACTCATAAACCATCACTGAAATTAAGTGTTATTTTTACAGTGTACATGATGCAATTTACACTAGTGTATTTGTCTTCGTAATTTGTCTCTTTTCTCAACACTGCATATTTTGGACGACAGCATGTGGTGCAAAGTGATTAAGGAGGTGAGGAAATACCAGGTTGGGCAAAAGCAGGTTTACAGTTGTGAGCATGTGAAACACAGAAGTTATTCTTGTGTTATTTACTTATCATTGTATTACTATCCATATGAGCAACTGTAAACCTATGTTTGCCTCTCCAGAGGGGCTAGACTAAAAAGATTTTTGAGGTCATTATTAATTAGAGTCATAAACAAAGATAGATTAATAACCATATTTCTAGACTGTAATTGATGTTGTGCCTATAACAAATAATTTTTGTTTGGCTGAGGTAGGGTCCACAAATTTATAAGAAAAAAAGTAAATTGATGGGAGTATCTATGAATCATC
The DNA here is from genome assembly GCA_004027475.1 of Anoura caudifer. NCBI lineage: Eukaryota > Metazoa > Chordata > Mammalia > Chiroptera > Phyllostomidae > Anoura > Anoura caudifer. The sequence continues at coordinate 78,037 of PVKU01005353.1, read as the reverse complement.
TCAAATTCTTTACCAATGGTTTTTTTTTTTTTTCCGTTTTATAACTTTATTTGAAACTCAGCAGTTCTCATCCACATTAACTGCTTGTAGATTTTTCAAAGGTGTGACGGATATTGGGTTGGCCAAAAGTTCATTTGTTTTTTTCTGAAAGATGGCTAGTAGCACTTAGCTGTCCTTCACTTCATTCAAAACAATTTAGATTGTATTGTGACAGTTGTCACATCAGTGTGCATTTTAAAAAAATCAAAATACATGAATTTGTTATGTAGCCATTTTAATATTGAAGGTGGAAGAACACATACAACATTTTTTGCATGCTTTGTTATTTCGAGAAAGGTAAAAATGCAACTGAAGTGCAAAGAAGGATGTGTGCAGTGTGTGGAGAAGGTGCTGTGACTGTTTGAATGTGTCAAAAGTGGTTTGTGAAGTTCCGTGCTGGAGAATTCTCACCGGATGACACTCTACAGTTCGTAGACTAGTTGAAGTTGATGGTGATCAAATCAAGACATTAATTGAGAACAATCATTGTTATACCACGCAGGAGATAACCAACACACTCAAAATACCCAAGTCAATAAAGTTACTGGAGAAAATGGGAAAAAAAAAAAAGTCTTTTATTTTACAGGGAAAAATTCAACAGATTTTTTGGCCAACCCAATACATACATAACCAATGTATACAGCAAGTTTGGTAAATCTTATTTTTTAATTACATTTTATTGATTATGCTCTTACAGTTGTCCCATTTCTCCCCCATCATTCCCCTCCACCCTGCACAACCCCTCCCACCCACATCCCCCCTTTAGTTCATGTCCATGTGTCATTAAGTTCTTTAGCTTCTACTTTTCCCACATCATTCTTGCCCTCCCCCGGTCTATTTTTTACCCACTGTCTATGCTACTTATTCTCTGTACCTTTTTCCTCTCTCTCCTCCTCCCACTCCCCTGTTGCTAACCCTCCATGTGATCTCCATTTTTGTGTTTCTGCTCCTGTTCTAAATGTTTGCTTAGTTTGCTTTGTTTTAGGTGTGGTTGTTAATATCTGTGAGTTTGCTGTCTTTTTACTGTCATATTTTTTACCTTCCTTTTCTTAGATAAGTCCCTTTAACATTTCATATAATAAGGGCTTGGTGATGATGAACTCCTTGAACTTGACCTTATCTTATCTGAGAAGCGCTTTATCTTCCCTTCCATTCTAAATGACAGCTTTGCTGGATAGAGCAATCTTGGATGTAGATCCTTGACTTTCATGACTTGGAATACTTCTTTCTAGCCCTGCCTTGCCTGTAAGATCTCTTTTGAGAAATCAGCTGACAGTCTGATGCGAATTCCTTTGTAGGTGACTGTCTCCTTATCCCTTGCTGCTTCTAGAATTCTCTCCTTCATTTGAATCTTGGCTAATGTAATTATGATGTGCCTTGGTGTGTTCCTCCTTGGGTCCACCTTCTTTGGGACTCTCTGAGCTTCATGGACTTCCTGGAAGTCTATTTTGTTTGCCAGATTGGGGAAGTTCTCCTTTATTATTTGTTCAAATAAGTTTTCCACTTGCTCTTCCTGTTCCCCTTCTGGTACCCCTATAATTTGGATGTTGGGACACTTAAAGATGTCCTGGAGGTTCCTAAGCCTCTCCTCATTTTTTGAATTCTTGTTTCTTCATTCTTTTCTGTTTGGTTGTTTCTTTCTTCCTTCTGGTCCACTCCATTGATTTGAGTCCCGGTTTTCTTGCCATCTCTATTGGTTCCCTGTGCATTTTTCTTCATTTCACTTATTGTAGCCTCCATTTGTTCTTCTAATTTGCAACCAAAATCAACCAGTTCTGTGAGCTTCCTAATCACCAGTGCTTTGAACTGTGCATCTGATAGGTTGGCTACCTCTTGGTTGCTTAGATGAATTAGCTTCAGAGATCTGTTGTCCCGTTTGAGCCATCCTTGGTGTTGGTTTTTTTTTTTGGTCTGGTCATGGCTGTTATGTAGTGAGGGGCAGAGCCTTAGGCATTCACCAGGGTGGGGCAACCCAGTTGCTGGGTTGTGATGCTGGATGTGGGGGTGGGGTCCGAGATTGAATGTGTGACTGTGGTCAGCTGCCTTGTGCACCTCGCTTGGTCTGCTTGTTGCCTCGGTAACCACTGCCTGTGGGCCCAGGACCACCAGCTACTGCTTCTTCCCACTGTGACCCCTCTCAGCCCCTCTTACCAGTCTGGGTGAATCATTGTCGGACTTCCCTACAATTCAATCCTCTATTGTTCTGTTTTTTTGTTGTTGTTGTTCTATATTTTTGTTGTCCTTAATCTTGATTGTAAGAGGAGGCACAGTGTGTCCACCTATGCCTCCATCTTGGCCAGAAGTCTTCAAGTTTGCTAAATCTTCATCCTCATTGTCTTTTCTGGGAAACAGCACTCAGATACCATATGAGATGTTCCTATTCCTTTGGCTCCAACAGCATTTGGGCTTGGTGTCAATGTACGCATCTGGAGCTCCCCTCTCCTTCACTGCAAATTTCTGGATCCCTTTGAGTGACAGAGTGGCATGCTCTGGAAACTCACTCCATGCATGTGCTTATGAATGGTGATAGTGTACTGTCTGGTCACTGCCTCATGGATTATTGCTCATGTATTCTTGTCACTACTTCTTTGTGGGAGCCATTACGCCAGGCCCATCCAAAAGAAAGAGTGAGAAGTATTGTAGGAGGGGGAAGGCCACCAAAGTCTTTGTTTGACACAATATATGGTCAATGCAAGAATGGGGAGGGACAAGTGGGGGTTTTAGGGAGCAGTATAAATTGTACAAGGAGTTGATTTGAGAGTAGTAATAGTAAACATGAAAATAAACAAAAAAATTCAGGCTTAAGGGACATGTGACTGAGACTTCAGCTAAAAAATAAACTGCTTATAAAAATTGACATATGTTTATCAAATTATATATTTATCTCTCAGAAGGGTACTTTTGGTAAACTTGTAATTATTACTTTTTATTTTATTTGACTTAAAAATTTCTGAAAGACACTAATTCTGTAAAAATATGTTTTAAATCATTCATTAACTGAGAGTTAAAATATCACTCTTGCCATTTGATAAATATTTGGTAGTAAAATGTAAGCTGACAATTGGGTAAATGAAATAATGTTTAGATAAGCTTATCTGTTCTTCAGCAGAAATATATGCATAAAGTTGTCTCATGAATAATATACACATTTTTTAAATCACTTAGCTGATAAAAAGCTTTATATATATTAAGAAAAATGAAAGATAGTATTTTATTTTAAATAGCTTTGTTTTCAATTTGTTGAATCAATTTTTTTGAAGTTTCCATAAAGTATTTTAATTTAAGAATTTTCATCATTTTATTGTGTACTGTGGGCACATGCAGAAGTCAAACATTTAAAAATTAATTCTAATGCCCAAGCATTCAAGCGATTGAATCAAAGGGTTTTTGTCTGACATGTGCAAACACAATTCAAATGAGATAAAATGAAATGATCTCATACTTACACAGTGTCTGACGTGTCTATTTTATATAATGTAAAAACTACATGATGTTAAAATATTCAACACAGTTGTCATTATATAAACAAATGGTTAATGGCATAAAAGGTTGAAATAAGTATAACTATATTAAAGCTCAGGAATAACTTTTATTATTTTGACATCTATATAAGCTCTGTCTATATATGATCAGATAAATAGAAAACTAAGATGTACGTTTAAAAATAAATAATTTCTAAGTTTGGTTTTGCACTCCTATATATAAAGAATTGGTTAGTTTCAGTGTATCATACTTTATCTGTTACAAATTATTGAATTGAGATTAAATATGTACAAATAAATCCAACATGATATAGCATGGATGGATCCAGAGAGCATTATGCTAAGTGAAATAAGCCATGTGGTGAAGGACAAATACTATATGATCTCACCTATAAGTGGAACCTAATCAACAAAACAGAGAAGCAAGCAAAACATAACCAGACATTGAAATAAAGATCAAACTGACAGACACCAGAGGGGAACAGGGAGAGGGATAATGGGGAAAAAAAGAGGAAGGGTTGTCAAGGAGCATGTATAAAGGACACATGGACAAAGTCAAAGGGGGTAGGATGGAGGATGGGAAGTAGGGATGGTGGGGTGGGGGAGAGTGGTGGGGAGAAAATGGAGACAACTGTACTTGAACAACAATAAAAATAAATAAATAAGGATATAAAGTCAATACAAAAAACATCAAACATCATATATTTTGAAGTCATCTATATTAGGTATTTACTTATGTTAAATTAAGAGTAAATAAAAATTATGCCATTTAAAACAAGAAAATATTTTATCATTTTAAATATCATAATTTGGATTATTAGATCCTTTTCATTTTCAAGAGAAGGAATGGTAAAGTATTAGTGGGCAAAAGAGTTACCCAAAGGCAATTGATCATGTTAAAGAAAAATTATTCTGATTAAAATGGTAAGGCAAACTTTATTTAGCACCATTGCAATAGGCATCAAGATTATTGCAATAAGGGAGAGAGAATGGGTTCAACTTCAGATACAGGAAAGACAGTTGAGGATTATAACCAAACAGTAGGGAGTTCAGTGTATGGAAAATTACTAAACGGATACATCAAAGGTAGGGGGATTCTTGATAAACCAGCTTCACAGAATTCTTGCTGAAGATATGGCAAGGTGATCAGACTTCAAGGTTGAGAAATGAAAACTCAGATCAGATATGGAGGGTTATGAGATATTAAGATGGAGGATTCTTGCTGAACTGACTTAGGATTCTTGCTACAACTGGGCTAGGCAGTCTGAGGACAGGGCTGGAGGATCAGGAGTAGTCAGAAAGAGGACTCAGAGGCTCCTGTCTACAGTTTGGTCAAAGAAAAACTCTTTGCCATTCAAAACATCATTATGAAAGATATTAACTGCTATCACTTATTTAGGCACACAGAGCACTTAAGTCCCTAGCACAGTGTAATGTTGAAAAGGTGTTATCTGAAAATTTGTCAAATTTATATGGTACCTGTGAATTACTTTCACCTCCTAGAGCACAAATCATCTGTTCTAGTACAAGGAAAGGACAAGCAGATTTGGGAGCAATAATATGGCTAACATTGGAAATAAAACTTAGAAAACTACTGATTTAGGACCCTACTTATCTTGAAATGTTGAATTCCTGCGCTGATGGTGTCACATTATCTTAGCCATCCAATTTCTTCAGATATAAGAGAAGGACCTCAAAAACATGAAGAGAAACACTCTTAGAATTCAACAATATTGTGGTTGGGATGAGGCTTTAGGGAGGAGTCAAGATGAATAGGTAGTTCACTATTCAAGGCACAAACAACAGAAAGGAGATCATTAGGGAAAAATATCAATAAGATTTGACATAGAAAGCAAGCATAGTTTGGATAAGACTTAAGAAAATAAGAAGTCCATTTCAAGCATTATCTGCTTTGTGATCTCTGAAAATCTCAAGAAAACATGAATTTTATGAAGAATTCAATGAAAGATAGGATGATAAAATACCAGTAAGAAGAAATTTAAATGACATTTAAAACATTTGTTCTATATCTATGAAATATGTCATTGGTATTTTAATAAGGATTGCATTGAATCTATAAATTGCTTTGGGTAATATGGATATTTTGATGGTGTTAACTCTTCTAATCTGTGAACACTATGTATACTTCCATTTATTGATGACTTCCTTAATTTCTTTCTTCAGAGTTGTATAGTTTTTTGAGTACAGGTCTTTTACCTCCTTGGTTAGATTTATTCCCAGGTACTTTATTTTTCTTGTTGCTATATCAAATGGGATTTTTTTTTCTTGATTTCTGTTTCTGATATTTCATTGTTGGTGTACAAAAATGCTTTCAATTTCTCAATATTGACTTTGTATCCCATTGCTTTGCCAAATTCACTATTAGATCAAGTAGTTTTTTGGTGGAGTCTATAGGATTTTCTATGTGTAATATCATGTCATCTACAAACAATGACAGTTTTAATTCCTCCTTTCCAATTTGAATGCCCTTTTTTCTTTTTCTTGTGTGATTGCTGTGGCTAGGACTTCCAATCCTATGTTGAATAGAAGTGGTGAAAGTGAACATCCTTGTCTTGCTCCTGATCTTAGTGGGAAAGCTTTTAGTTTTTGCCCATTGAGTACGATGTTGGCTGTAGGTTTCTCATATATGGCCTTTATTATGTTGATTTATGCTCCCTCTATTCCCACTTTGCTGTGTATGTTTATCATAAATGGGTGCTATACCTTATCAAATGCTTTTTCTGCATCTGCTGATATGATCATGAGATTTTTGCTTTTCTTTTTGTTTATGTGATGTATTATGTTTAATGATTTGTAAATATTGTACCATCCTTGCATCCCTGGGATGAATCCCACTTGATCATGGTGTATGATCTTTTTAATATATCGCTGGATGTGGTTTGCCAATATTTTGTTGAGGATTTTTGCATCTATATTCATCAGTGATATTGGCCTGTAGTTTTCTTTCTTTGTTGTGTCTTTATCTGGTTTTGAGATTAGGATGATGCTGGCCACATACAAAGAGTTTGGGAGTTTTCCCTCTTGGATTTTTTGGAATAGTCTGTGAAGGATAGGGGTTAGCTCTTCCTTAACTTAAATGCTTTGCAGAATTCTTCTGTGAAACTGTCCAGTCCAGGGCTTTTGTGTGTTGGGAGTTTTTAGATTACTGCTTCACTTTTGTCAGCTGTTATTGGTCTACTCAGGTTTTCTGCTTCCTCTTCATTCATTTTTGGAAGATTATATTTTTCTAGAAATGTGTTCATTTCATCCAGGTTTTCAAATTTCTTAGCATATGGTTGTTCATATCATTTTCTTCCAATCCTTTTTATTTCTGTCGTATCAGTTGTAATTTCTCCTCTTTCATTTCTGATTTTATTTATGTGGGTCCTCTCCCTTTTTTTCTTGATGAATCTGGTTAAAGTCTTGTCAATTTTGTTTATCTTTTTACAGAACCAGCTTCTGGGTTCATTGATCCTTTGAATTGTTCTTTCATTCTCTATGTCACTTAATTCTGCTCTCATCTTGATTATTTCCTTCCTTCTACTTGCTCTGGCTTTGTTTGTTGTTGTTTCTCCACTTCTTGTAGATGTAGGGTTAGGTTGTTTATTTGAACTGTTTCTGTCTTTTTTAGGTAGGCCTCCATTGCTATGAACTTTCCTCCCAGGACTGCCTTCTTTGTGTGCTGTAGGTTTTGAACTGTTGTGTGTTCATTTTCATTCATTTCCAGAAACTTTTTGATGTTTTCTTTTCAAGAATTTATATGGAACTATAAATGATCCCAAATAGCTGCAGGAATTTTGAGAAAAAAGAACAAAGTAAGAGGGATCATAAAATCTGGCATCAAACTATATTACAAGGCCACTGTAATCAAAACAGTCTGGTATGGGCGTAAGAAAAGAAATAGATCAGTGGAACAGGATAGAGAGCCATAAATAAACACACATCTCTATTGTCAATTAATATTTTACAAGGGAGGCAGAAGCATAAAATGGAGAAAAAATAGCCTCTTCAACAAATAGTGTTGGGAGATCTGGACAGCTACATGTAAAAAAATGAAACGACCACCAACTTCCACCATATACAAAAATAAACTCAAGGTGGATAAAAGACTTACATATAAGTCACAACAACATAAAAGTCCTAGAGGAAAACATAGGCAGGAAATCTCAGATATCCCATACAGCAATATTTTCACCAATATGTCCCCTAGAGCAAGGGACATAAAGGAAAGAATAAACAAATGAGATTTCATCAAATTAAAAAGCTTCTACATGGCTAAAGAAAACATCAGGAAATTGAAAAGGCAAACAACCATATGGGAAAATATATTTGCCAATGATACCTAGGACAAGGGTTTGATCTCCAATACATATTAAGAATTCACACAACTCCACTCCAGGAAGACAAATAACTCAGTTAAAAAAATAGGCAAAGTATCTGAACAGACACTTCTCCAAGGAAGACATACAGAAGGCCCAGAGTCATATGAAAGGATGCTCAGCATCACTAGCCAGCAGAAAGATGCAAATTAAAACCACAATGAGATACCTCTTCACAGTAGTCAGAATGGCCATCATAAACAAATCAACACACAATAAATGCTGGTGAGGTTGTGGAGAAAAGGGAACCCTGGAATTTGTTGGTGGGAATGTAGATCATTGCAGCCACTGTAGAAAACAGCATGGAATTTCCTCAAAAAAACTAAAAATGGAACTGCCTTTTGACTCAGCAATTCCAATGCTGGGATTATACCCTAAGAATCTGAAACACCAATTTGAAAGAACCTATGCACCCCAAAATTCATAGCAACACAATTTACAACGGCCAAGTGCTGCTAGAAACCTAAGTGCCCATCAGTAAGTGAGTGGGTCATAAAACTATGTTATATTTACACAATGGAATACCATGCAGCAGAAAGAAAGAAGTTCCTAGCTTTTGAGATAGGATGGATGGAACTGAGAGTATTATGCTAAGTGATATAAGCCAGGTGATGAAAGACAAATATCATATGATCTCACCTATAAGTGAAATCTAATCAACAAAACAAATAAGCAAGCAAAATATAACCAGAGACACTGAAACAAAGAATAAACTGACAGTGACCAGAGGAGAGAGTGGAGAGGAATAACAGGGGAAAGAAGAGAAATGGTCATCAAGGAACATGTATAAAGGACCTGTGGACAAATGCAAAGCCAGGTAGGATTGAGGGTGGGAGGTGGCAGTGGGTGGACAGGGGAAAGTGGTGGGGGGAAAATGGAGACAACTGTACTTGTGCAATATGGCAGACCCTTTTGCATGGCATGGGCCCAGCTCCCACTTGGAGATGCACAGGACCCACTCCCACAGATAGGTTTTCTCATGGGTAATCAGAGTTGCATACACATAGGCTGTTTTGAAGCTTGCTCTTTGTGAAAACTCCCACACCCTGCAAATGCTTACTGTAACTTCCTAAAATCCATGCTGAGCCTTGCAGGGACCAGTGTTAACGGCTCAACTACTTTTGTCTTTTCATTTGCTAATATCCTTCTTCTGTGATGTAGTGAAGGACATTGACTCCTTTGTGGTAACCTGGGGATAGTGAAGGAGAACCATCTTGTAATGTTAGGGGATATTAGAATAAAGGTCTGTCATGGCAGAGGCCGTGGCTTTTGCTCCTTTTGAGAGAAAAGCCATGCTGTCGTCCTTTTTCCTCCACCAGACTCAATAGTCTGTGTGTATGTTTTATTTCATCCATAATGACACGGACACTGCTAGCCGGTGTCCGCATCAGAGCAACAATAAAAAAAAGAAATGTAAATGAAATAAAAATTAATATAAGGAACCACAAATTATAATGGTACAATGCAAAACTCCGTTTGTACTAGTAAAGGAAAATTGACACCGTAAAAAATCAAATATATTAAGGGAATAGATTGAAAGAAAGTTGCAGAAAGATAAAAACTGTTAAAGATGATAGTTAGCAAGAAAGAAAAAAGATCTAACATAGATCTAACGGTGTTCACAAGTATTTTTAAGAAAGATATAAAAAAATGGAATGGAAATAAAATAAGAAAAATAGCAGGAAAAATGATTTTTCTGTTCTAAAATCCTAATTCTATACATCTGAAGTTCTTCAACTACAAAATTCAGGGAAAAAATTAATTCCTAAGTAAATCTTGGTGAAATGATTCAGTGATAAAAGTAAAGACATGTGTAAGCATGCAGACAGAATTTTCATTAATGGAGAATATTACCTGACCCTCAGTTTTTCTTTCTGCCTTACTGAACAATAGAAGACAATGGAAGGATTAGTGGAGAAACATTCAAATTCACTCCTGTTTGACCACCTTGTAATGGGGAGACATTCTTTGCATCTACACGGGCTTTGGATGTGTAGTATCCATTTAGCCCATTCAATTGAAAAGTATGAGTAAAAAGAAAAATAGAATGCAAATCTGTGATTGAAAAGAATGGGGAATGTAACCATTACCTAAACAATTTTTGAAACTATGATTACATGTTGGGTGAAATTAGTTCTATTTGAAAGTAAGGAATAAACAATAAAAAGAAAAAGATTAGAAAAGAAAGAAATCAGTTCTAAAATACCAAATTATAAAAACACAAATCCAACCATATTTATTATAATTATTAATCCTAAGAAAACAATCAGATATATATACAAAAGTATTTCTGTAAAAATAAATATTGCAAATTTATCACAATAAAAAAATTAAAATATTACATTAGATAATATTGGTTAAATAAATTGTGATAAAATATATCACAATTTATTTAAAAATGAAAGTTTAATCTCCCAGTAAAAATTGTTTTATCAAAATAGTAAAATGTAAATATATTCATAATATGTGTTTAATGACAAAGGCAATTTACAAGAGCATGTATGCTATAATTATTTCAATTAATTTTATAATGTGCTACACTTTAATAGGAAAAGTTAATAAATATTTTTTAGAAATAAATTGTTTTAGACATTTTAATGTGCTAGAAGTATGTTTGCTTAAAATGGATTAGGTCTGATTTAAATATACTGGAATACTTGGATGGTTAAAATGCTATTACCTATCCATTTTTAGTGTTTTTTTTTTTTTTTAAGGGAACTATATCTATAGAATTAAGACAAAACAATTGGGAACTAGGAGCCATAAAAAGATCCTCATTTGTATATATTTAAAGATAGAATCAGGAAGAAATTATGGGATATCATATTTGAATGACTGACAGACACACATTACAGAGTTCATAACTGTACTTTGATGTATAAATCAGGGACAATTATTAAATTGGTAAATATTTTCTTGAAGAGATTAAACATACTGTTTTCTAAAAAGGTAATAATGAGAAATATAGGTGCAGGTATATATAGCTGGAGTCAGAAAGCAAATGTATATAATCTAACTTGTTTTCATATTGCAAATTATTATTTGAATGTCCCCCTTAGATCTGTGTTTACTACTATTGATGAATAATTAATATTAATGTTAATATTTATAATATTAAATTATTCCATTTTAATTCCATTTTAATGATTAGTAAAGAATGTTATTAATCCATTGTTAGGCAATTAATACACCTACAAATATTTTTAACCAAATAAGGAGTTTAAAAACTTGTAAGAATATGCATTGGCTCTCACAGTTGCTGTTTCCTGTTATATGCCTATGTTATTAGGGTGAGTGATTAATCTTCCAAATGAACAAATATTTAACCTAGAATTTCACCTTCCTCCACTTAAATTTGTATTTTCAGTCTTCTAGCAAATTTTCTTTGATAATTACTTTCCAGTTTATTTGTTTTATTTTTGTTTTTTAAGACATAAAAAAATGCCTGACTTTCTTCCAGTGGAAACATCACACTTAAATAGAAAGGCTACAAATGTAAAGCAATGTCTATTACAATCATAAAGGCAGGTGTTTTATTATCATATAATCTTCAATTATCTTAGTTATACCTATGCTCTAAATATGTAATGTTGAAGTGCTGAGTGCTTTGTATTCCTTTTATGTAAGTTTAAAGCGTTATAATTGCTTTACCTTTTTTAATTCCTATCATTTTTGTTGTGATGATGTTAGTGTTCTACCAAATAAAAAAACTCATTTTGTGTATACAACAGGTTCTTCAGGAAAAAAACGAAAACTGCTAATGTAGTCTGTCAGCTCTCCTTACTTTCCTGGTGCTTTCAGTGTGAGTTCATGTATCTATCTCTCTAAACCCAATTGAACTATAAATCTCAAAACATCTCAAAAATCTCATGTAGCAAGAAAGGTGCAGAGAGGCTCAGGGCTTTCCACAATGTTAACCAAAATGAGCACCTAAGTGTTCTGCACAGTCCCAATCTTTCCTTAGTCTTACTTATCTAAGTTTGCAGTTAATTCATTTTTGTCATAATAAATATTTGCCTTCACCTCTATACTGAAACATGATGAGGGCAAAGACCACAACTGCTGTTTTTTACCATTCTACCCTCAACACTGGAGGTAGGGCTTGACTGAAGAAAATACAGGGACCAGAAATGTAACAGAGAAATGAAGGCTGCAGGATTGATGGAATGATTCTTTAGGGTGCTGTTTCAGTGGACAAATCAACTCTAGCTAATCTGTGTTTTTATGTCTTTTTTATTTTTTATTTATATATTTTTAGAGAGAGGGGAGAAGGAGAAAGAGAGGGAGAGAAGTATCAATGTGTGGTTGCCTCTCGCATGCTCCAGACTGGGGACCTGGCCCGCAACCCAGGCATGTGCCCTGACTGGGAATCGAACAGGATTGGTCTCGCAGCCTGTGCACAATCTACTCAGCTACACCAGCCAGGGCTGTGTTTTTATGTCTTTTGATTCAAGATTAAAATGCTCAGAAAAGAGATTCAAATTTTTCTGGTCTGGTCCCTGATTAACTTCTTGGCAAAAAGAACACAGGTCACCTTGATTGACAGCTATTGATGCTGTGAGGACTGGAAGAGTAGAAATTCCCCACAGAAAAATCCATGTGCTATTTATTACCAGACCATGATATGGATGGATACAATGAAAGCAGAATAGGGAAATTTTCACTAGGGGGAATACACAGATTGTTCTAGACTTCCAAAAAGTTCTTGGCAATAGCAACACCAGATGATATGCAAAGAGTTACTAAATTTCCTTTAATGTCAGTCTCTCCTTAGAATAACAAATAGCAAATTAATCTTCTGTTAAGTTTTATTTTGTTAGCACATGTCAAGATGTCACATGTCTGTAAAGTATTTTTAAATATTAAATGTGAAGTGTATTTTCCCTTTGATTGCTACTCCATGAAGGCAGGGGCTATGTCTGTTATTACATTGCTGTATTCCTAGCACATGCCAGAGCCTGGTACAAAATAGACACTCAAAAATTATTGAGTAATAAACCAAAGAAGGACTATAAGGGGTTTCTAACTAAGTGGAGACCTTTCTAATTTCTTTCTATTATGAAAATTATAAGCAAGTAATTTAAGACTGAAATTATTTTAAGAAGTATTTATACACTTATATGTACTCCAAGAAAACCAATTCTTCTGCTTAAAATGAAAATAGTTCCATCACTTTTGAATTAAGTTCAATTTAGGATTCTTATAAAACATAATGTAAGTTGATCTTATTGTAGCTTATCCATGCTCTAAAGCAGAAAAAGAAAACTTCATGGATGGGTTTGAGGGCTTGAATTCCTACAAAATAATTCTAAAGCATGAGATTAGATCTTGACACTAATTCATCCAGTACAGTATTATTTTTCTGAAATAACCCTCCCAGGAAACTTGTCATGTGAATCTATCAGGTGGACTAAATCTTTCTTGTTGACATCTCCATTAAGTACTATTATTCATTCTGTTCAAAGTGTAATTCCTTCTCAGCTATCCTATCTACTGAGGGCTGAGATACTGACACTGACTTGCTCACCTTTTATTTTTTGCTGAATATAGAATATTTCTTTTGAAAGCAAATAAACTTTTGTTCCCTATTCTTTGATGCACCAGTTTAGAACTCTACAGATACTTCTTCAGCAAGAAATTGTCTGATGGTGTTGCATTCTTCATCAGATAACAACCTGTTCAAACTTAGTGCTGTTAATCATATAGCATGCAGATAATATAAAGAATACTGTCCTGAATTATAATTTTGGCTCGATATATATTGGATGTGTACCTTTTGGAAAGAAATGTTTTTTCTGAATATTTAAAATCCTGCCTGTAAAACAATGTAAGAATGGTTAAAAATAAGTCTGCTATTTGAAATGGGATAGCATGAGAGAATGACTAGCACATTGACAAATGACCGTATTTGAAAATGGATGATTATTTTCATCCTTTATTTCTAAACAGGGGATGGCTACATGTTTTCTGACCCACTATCTAAACTAATAACTGAAAAGTTTTCCTCTGTGAGGCAGATATATATTTTCTAATAAAAACACTTATCAGTTAACCATTCTTGAATGGAAGCTTATGGAGAAGTCAAACGGAAATTTTACCTCTAGCTCCAATCAAGTGTTGTCAGGAGTTTATATATCTCTGTTTATCATGTACTTGTAAATGGTTATATTGGATCAGAAGTGTTTACCTTCTCCTTTTCTGGTTGCCACTATATTTGTAGCTAAAATATCAAGATTAAGGACTGAAAGTGTCACAAAGCCAGAATCATCACTATTTAATGTAACCAGCTATAACCATTGATGAACACATCGTCTAACACCTGTTGGATATTCAGTAAACATATATTAAAGGAATAAATAAATGAGTGAACAAGAACAAGACAAACTATGAAGATTTTTCTGTGTCTATGATAAAATATAGAAACGAACTTTTCAAACCATCCTTTAGACAGGCTGTCTCACTGCCAAACTCAAACCAGCAGATCATAGACACTTTGAGCTAGTCCTTTAGGCCTAGGACTGCATTGCTAGTACTAGTATTATGCCTACTCTTTAATAAAACACAATCTGTGCAAAGTAAATATGACATTATAACATGGGTTTTATAAATGCTCTTGATCATTTTGCAAAATGTATTAAATCCATAAATTAGACAATTTGGTATTATTTTATACGAGGTATGTAACAAAAATATAAAAAATAAAAAGTGTCATTTCATGGTTATCAATAAACTAATTTTGGGGAAAACTGTGTATTTAACTTTAGTGAGACCTTGGGTAAATGAGGCTATCTATACCCCCAGTACACAGAAAAATTCAAAGGACACAAGGTAAGCACAATGCTACAGAGCACAAAAAGGCCCAAGCAATAAACAAGCGAGTAGGAAGAGGGGGTTGTCCAGGCAAATGTTATAGATCAGGCAAACTCTGAATTACATATAGGAATTTTTTCCAGGGAAAAAGCATTCCAGTTAGACAAAGCAACATGTACAAAGGCAAAAACAAAACAAAACACAAACACAAATACAAAAGAATGTAAGATGTAAAAAATGAAAGTTCAATGTGGCTGGAGGGTAGTTGAGGGATAAGCCAGACAGACTCATGACAGGTCTTATTAGTGAAGCTAAGACACTTGCATTGTGAACAAAGTTAAAGAAAGACATTGAGAATTTTGAGCAAACAATGACATCATATCTACTTATATATCTTGGAAATATCACTCTGGAAGCAATGTAGAGAATGAATTGGTTGATGTTTGTGAGTGACACATTAGGTACATAAGAGCACTGAGAAATTTAGAAATGATAAACTAAAGCAGTAGAAGAGAAGATGGGGAAGATGACAGGGATTAGAAGGATAATCAGGAAGCTGTTGTGTGGAAACGAACTGATCAAATTAAAGAGGAGAAGCAGTGTCTTTCTCAGAGACTAAATGAAACGAAGAAATATCATAGTATATTTGTTAACTTTGTTACTATGATTTTAAATTTGAGAGAGTTCGTGGCTAATAAATTCAATTTAACCCATTCATTTAGAATCAGAGAAAAGAGCCAGAAGGTCTACTGAAAATGAATGTGGTGGATGTTGTGAAAGAGGCTTCAGAAAAGGGCAGAGCTTGGGGAGATGCCTGAGGAGAAAGACTGATGCAGTGAGTTGGCTAAGGCACAGAGGATTTTCCAAGACACTGAGTGAGGATCCTGCTGAGGTTCAATTCCAGATTTGCAGTGGCAGTTATCTACATGGCTATGCAATTTTCCTTCCCAACAGTTTCTCAATCTTCTAGGCATTGCATATATAAAATACAGATTATAATGTTAATCCAGGCAGATTTTTCAAGTGTGTGCAGCAAGATAAATGTATAAGGTAAGCAGGTTTTAAGGAATGAGAGTTGGGAAAGTATTCCCAGCAACGAGGTAGGAAGTAAGACATGCAAAGGGGATAAGCTAGGGGAAAATAAATAAGCTCTGTAAGACTAGATGATGTTAAATGTCAGAGAAAGATCTAATGGTAGTGTAGGATAGGTAAAAATAAAGGAAATAGTGCTCTAAGAATGCAAAATCTTTTAGTGTACTCTTTCAGACACAGGGAAGTGTGAAGCCATCAGGAATATTAAAAAAGTAGTGCACTATTAATTTCTAAATAAGTGGTTAGAGTGGTTAAATAAGTGTTCAGACGGTGAAGAGAGATTTTAGAAGCTCAATTGATCTTAGAAGTCTTAGTGGAAAAAGAGAAACCTGAGCTGTTTTCTCTTAAACTTGGGAAAGAAAGAAGAAAGGAAGGGAGGAAGGGAGGAAGGGAGGAAGGGAGGAAGGGAGGAAGGAAGGAAGGAAGGAAGGAAGGAAGGAAGGAAGGAAGGAAGAGAAAGAAAGAAAGAAAGAAAGAAAGAAAGAAAGAAAGAAAGAAAGAAAGAAAGAAAGAAAGAAAGAAAGAAGAGGGAGGGAGGGAGAGAGGAAAAGGAAGGACAGGGAGAGAGGGAGGATGGAGAACTAACCATGAGAATATTTCTTCCCTCCTCTTTTTCCATAGAATTGCAAGGAAGAGTGGTGATACAGCACATTTGCAGGTGTAGCAGAAAATTTTTGTTAGAGCAAAGAAAATCCTGAAAGACAAATATAAGAAAATTAAACAGGAGGTATTATTAAAGAGAGAATTCAAGAATTTTATTTCCAAGACAAAGAATTTGGTCTTTGTTGCTTAAGCAGTGCTAAGTTAAAAACATTTAGATTGACTGATAACATGTATAACAAAGCCTGCTCAAATATTTTTAATCTGCCCTTTATTCTAACCCATTTAATCTATAAAAATAAACAACAGATTTATCAATTTAAGATATAAGATATTACAGAGTTTCTTATGAACTAAATTTCACTGTCAGTGGTATAATTTTGTGCTCTTAATAATAAACTCATCATTAATGTGGCTCAAGGGCCAATTGATTGTTTAGTAAATAGAGTACAAATTTATATTCATTATAACACTTTAATTGAAAAATTACCCAAGAACACATTATCAATCTCGTGTATTTAATTCTCTGGCAAAATGTGCAACTAAAATGATGTTATACTACAACAATATCATATTTTCTGATAGTTGTAGTATCTAATACAACTTTGTTAGTTGTTTTAAAATTAAATACTTCCTATTTTTTATTATATGTTATACTGCTATTTTGAAATATGTTAACAAGACTACATCTATCTAAAATGTGTTTATAAAATACTTTAATATATTTTATAAATTATGCTTTATGATGTTAAATATCACAAAGATTTTTTTCTTTTGGTAAAACTTGTGGTAAAAATAATGAATCACATATATTATTTTGTCTTCTATCTTTAAAAAAAAAATCCTATACAACTTCCGGCTAAGATGGAGGCGTAGGTAGAAAAACTGTGCCTCCTCTCACAACCAAGATTAAGGACAACAAAAATATAGAACCCCCCCAAAAAAAACCCAACCAGAACAGATAGAAAATTGAATTTTCTGAAGTCTGACAATGATTCACCCAGACCAGTAAGAGGGGCGGAGTCAACAGCTGGCACAGAGGGGTTGTGGCAGGAAAAAGCAGTAGCTGGTGGTCCCAGGCACACAGGCAGTGGTTACCCAGCACCGGGAGGCAACAAGCAGACCAAGCGAGGCCCACAGTGCAGCTGACCGCAGTCACACATTCACACGCAGATAAACCAGGTGAAAACGGGCAGCAAGACAGACTGCACAACACAGGGCCCCAGTGTCTAGAAATAAAGCCTAAAAGCACTGATTGAAAACACTTGTGGGGGTTGAGGTGCCAGGAGAGAATCCCAGCCTCACAGGAGAGTTTGTTAGAGAGACCCACAGGGTCCTAGAACATACACAAGCCAGAAATCACTGCCAGAAGGGACCAATTTGCTTGGGGAAAGCTGCAGAAGGGACTGGAATCCAAGAGAGAGGGGAGCAAGCACCATTGTTCCCTCTCAGACCCCGCCCCTACATCCAGCATCACAACCCAGTGACTGAGTTGCCCCACCCTGGTGAACACCTAAGGCTCCGCCCCTCACTACATAACAGCTGCAACCAGACAAAAATAAAACAACAACAACAACAACAACAAAACAAAAAACCAAAAACAAGAACAAGGATGGCTCAAATGGGACAACAGATCAGGGCCCCAGAACTAATTCATCTAAGTGACCAAGAGATAGCCAACCTATCAGATGCACAGCTCAAAGCACTGGTGATTAGGAAGTTTACAGAATTGGTTGATTTTGGTCACAAATTAGATGAACAAATGAAGGCTACGATAAATGAAATGAAGAAAAACGCACAGGGAACCAATAGTGATGGGAGGAAAACTGGGACTCAAATCAATGGAGTAGACCAGAAGGAATAAAGAAACAATTAAACAGAAAAGAGTGAAGAAACAAGGATTCAAAAAAAAAAAAAAAAATGAGGAGAGGCTTAGGAACCTCCAGGACATCTTTAAGTGTCCCAACATCTGAATTGTAAGGGTACCAGAAGGGGAAGAGGAAGAGCAACAAGTGGAAAACTTATCTGAACAAATAATAAAGGAGAACTTCCCCAATCTGGCAAAGGAAATAGACTTCCAAGAAGTCCAGGAAGCTCAGAGAGTCCCAAAGAAGGTGGACCCAAGAAGGAACACATCAAGGCACATCATAATTACATTAGCCAAGATTCAAATGAAGGAGAGAATTCTAGAAGCAGCAAGGGATAAGGGCACAGTCACCTACAAAGGAATTCCCATCGGACTGTCAGCTGATTTCTCAAAAGAGACCTTCCAGGCAAGAACGGGCTAGAAAGAAGTATTCCAAGTCATGAAAGTCAAGGACCTACATCCAAGATTGTTCTATCCAGCAAAGCTGTCATTTAGAATGGAAGGGCAGATAAAGTGCTTCTGAGATAAGGTCAAGTTCAAGGAGTTCATCATCACCAAGCCCTTATTATATGAAATGTTAAAGGGACTTATCTAAGAAAAGGAAGGTAAAAAATATGACTGTAAAAAGACAGCAAACTCACAGATATTAACAACCACACCTAAAACAAAGCAAACTAAGCAAACATTTAGAACAGGAGCAGAAACACAAAAATGGAGATCACATGGAGGGTTAGCAACAGGGGAGTGGGAGGAGGAGAGAGGGGAAAAAGGTACAGAGAATAAGTAGCATAGACAGTGGGTAGAAAATAGACGGGGGAAGGCAAGAATAGTGTGGGAAATGTAGAAGCTAAAGAACTTATGACACATGGACATGAATTAAAGGGGGGGAATGTGGGTGGGAGGGGGTGTGCAGGGTGGAGGGGAATGATGGGGGAGAAATGCGACAACTGTAATAGCATAATCAATAAAGTAAAAAAATAACTAAAACAATCCTATACATTTAATTATGTTTAAATCAATCAAATTTTTTAAAAATAAAGATAACAAACCTTTAAAATTAAAAGAAAGATTCAAAACTAGAATACGCCCTGGCTGGTGTAGCTCAATGGATTGAGCATGGGCCTGGGAACCAAAGGGTCACCAGTTTGATTCCCAGTCAGGGAACATGCCTAGGTTGCAGGCCAGGTCCCCAGTAGGAGGTGTATGAGAGGCAACCACGCCTTGATATTTCTCTCCCTCTCTTTCTCCTTCCCTTCCCCTCTCTCTAAACATAAATAAAATTAAAAAAAAAGAACAAAACTAGAATACACCAAAGGTAAAAAAGAAAAAAAAATCACTTAAACAAAGAAACTAATATTTTCTCACATCAAATGTAACTATGTAATGAACACTGAGTGACCAAAACACATTATTATCTTATTACCCTAATTCTGACCACACAAACATTGGGAACAATCAAATTACATTCACATTTTGAATATTTCTGAGCTTGTAAAAGTTGTGAAGAATTTAGACATGCCGTTTGTCCTCAATTAGTTTACACTAATAGTGTAACACTAATTAGTGTATTAGTCTAATACACTAATTAGAGAAATTAGTCAATTTGATTTATAACTGAAATTCAAGATAGAAAGCCAAACATAGCATGAGAAGTATATATGTAATTTCTGCGAGCCCTAATTCCATTACTTTTTTCTTTTTCTTTTTCTTTTTCTGTGTGTGTGAAAAAATTACATTTATTCATTTGTTTGTTGTTGTTAAAATACAGTTGTCTCCATTTCCCCCCCACCACTCCTACCCACCCCACCTACCCCCACCTCCCACACTCGATTCTACCCCCCTTTGGGTTTGTCGATGTGTCCTTTCCTACTTTTTTCTAAAAGTAGGTCACCATGTGAAAAAGAGGAAGGGTGAGATTTAGCAAAAAGAATTTGAGAATGTGTCTTTCACTTTACTTTTTTTGAGACAATTTGATATTAAGTAAATGCAGGAAAATAGACTTAAATTCTCTTTGTTAGAGAAGAGAAATGTTGAGTATCAACTGTCAGTGACTACTAAATGAAACAGAGTTATTAAGAATTATAAGGGAGGGAGAAAAATTATACCTTAATTCCAGGAGTTTATCATGGAAATACTAGTGTTTTGGTAGGTAGGATTTAATAGTGAACATCAAAGTTGACAATAAATATCCATCCCCAGTAATATTCCTATCCCGGGTGGGTGTGGGAAGAAAGAAAAAAACCTTGTAATCTGAGCATTCTACTTTAGGGGTCACTGCGGAGTTAATGGGTTCTTGAGATTTGAGACTATCCTCACTCTTCCCCAGGGCTTCTGTTTGAGAGTGTTTGTTGGCAGCAGGATGAGGAGAGTGGTCAGCAAAGAGTTAGAGGAAAAGAAATCACGGAGGACAGTCAGTAAACAGCAGGTTTAGGTTTTGCGGATCGTGAATCCCTATAATTTCCAATACCCCACTTAAGCAAAAGAATGCAAGATTAAGCACAAAATTGAATCTTTAAAATAAGAAAATATTTAACAAAAGTTACAAAATTTAAAGCTGACAAGCATTAAAATCACAGAATCTAGAAAGGCAGCACAATGTGTTTATTATTTAACTGCCTAGCCCTTTATTTTTTCTACATTTAATTGGCTGTAAACTCTGAGAGCTTATTAGTAAGGTAACTAATTGAAAGAATAAAAACAATTTTTCTCTAGAATAATTGATCAAAGTTTGTTTCTTATTATTGATAGTTCACAGAGTTACTTTCAGCTTTATAGCACATTACTGATAATATCACATAATTATTTAAAATCATTATTAAATTACTTTTGCACATGATTTGGAAGGCCTTCTTCAGGTCAGCTCTTGTTATAAGCATTTCAAATTCTATTTGTTCTTCACCATCTACATGAAAATAAGTGAGATATCCTTCTTTTGTACAGAACATAGATTATAATCAATTAGACATTGAGAAAAGGAAATTTTTTATCAGTTATATAGTAGGATATTGAATTGTTTTTAAAATAATATCAATTAAAAATTAATATCCTTAGGCCTAGTTTTCCAATTAATATTTTGCATAAATGGATAAAATTTAAACTTTTTTCTATTTCTTTATCATGGAAAAATAATTGAGAAAAAGTAAAGGCAGTATACACTAATCTTTGATTTCATTGTGGGAAAGCATCTTGGGACAAACCTATATATTCCTGATATATACTGAAAGAGATGAGAACATGCCATCCCAAAATATTCCATGTTGCCATATGAATTATTTTGAATTAAAGTAATCTAAGTAACAGCTAGTGTAGGAAGGACACAGTGACCTCCTTTGTCTCCTTGAAAGCAGGAACCAAATCCTGTGTGAAAGGTATCCTTTCTATACCAGGAGGGTAAAAGGCATCCTTATCAGAAATAGAAACTTTAGGGCCAAGAAAGCTGTATAAAGAAACCTTGTTAATTCCTCACTAATTTACTACCACAAGCCCAAACTTCTTTGTCTTTCAATTAGTCACAAATTTATTGTTTGTCTAAACGGTGTAAAAGCCTCTTGCTTTAGTCATGTCTTGGGGTCTTGTATTTTTATGGAGCTATCAAATGCATAAAATCAAATTTGTTTTTCTTATGCTAATTTGTCTTGTGTCCATTTAATTATTATTAGACTAGCCAAAGAAACTTGAAGGGAAGAGGAAAATGTTTTCTGCTTTTATAATATCTTAGGTTTCAGAGTGAGTATAATTTTATGTCACGTTCCAATCTAATATTAATAACAGTACCTTAATTTTTTCAAGTACTCAATAAATTAGATGAATTTCTTTTTTATATAACAAGCAAAAAAAAAAAAAACTCCAAAAGACTTTGTTCCATGTCACATATGAGGGGGAATCCAAAAAAACACAAAGTTACTTATAAAAAATTGTGTATTTATTCTTATACGTTTAAAGTTCAGTCACCTTCAAAGTACTCTCCATTTGGTGCAGTACACCTATGAGACATTTTTTCCCACTGCTCAAAACAGTTTTGAACTCATGGATTTTGATGCCTTTTAGTGCACCTGCTATTTTTTGTTTGTTTGTTTTGTTTTACCTCTTCCACCTCAGCAAAACATTTCCCTTTGAAGACTTTTTTCATCAGGGAAACAAAATAAAAAGTCAGTGCAAAATCCAGTGAATAGGGAAGGTGGAGCATGGGGTGTTAGGGAGGAGTCATTCCCTTTTTGGTCAAAAACTGCTGAACACTTAGCACAGTGTGGGCAGGTGTGTTTGCAAATCACCCCTTGTGAAATGGGCAAGCACTTGAAAAAGTATTCAAAAAAAATTCACTGAAGTTCAGTGCAGCCTCTTACAACAATGTCAGCTGGTTCGCTGATACAAACGGGTTCCTAGAACACTCACCTACTGGAGGAATCCTGTATCAAGGGGCCCGCCCTCCAGAAGGTAGTTCTGAAATTTCGGGTCATCCCTTATATAATATTTTATAGCCTCAGATGGAAATTGGCTTAAAACATTTGGCTCTATTGGATTATTATGTTAAAGTGAGAAAATTTTCATTAACTATATCAAAACCAAATTATTGCTTTGTTGAATGGCAAATCTTTCTCTAACTTATAAATAGTGTCAGGACTTTATCATCTGCCAAGGAGCACATTTTGCAGCTAGCTCATCCTTAGATACGATATAAATAGATACTTTTCACAAGGCACAGGTCATGCCAATGGAGAGAAAGCAAAGTGTAAGACCTGAGTGGGCTGGTAGGATGGTCAAGGCCAGAAGTTAAAACTAGGGCAATAACTACGACTAAGTATAAAAGGTAAAAAGTTTAAATAGTAGTATGTAAAGCTAAATAACAATCTTAATCAGTATGCATAGTAGCAAAAATATCTAAAGGAGTCTGATGTATTGGTAGACATAGAGTCCCAGGCTGTGGTGACATTTATCATCAAACAGATTGCAGAGTGATTGGGTTGTGATTGGCTGGTTAGTCTCCACATGCCCTTCCAAATCTATTCTCTCCCTGTCTGTGTATTGCTAACACAACAAGTGTCTCCTATAAATTGCATCACTCAGGGTTCCTTCCTATCTCTCTTCTCATAAATATTGCCCAGTAGAAAGCACCAACAGAAGAGGAAATCATGGAAGGAAAGATAGTTTGGAGTTTCTTTGATATTCTTCACTCCTATCCTGCACTGGAATTATGTTGGCTGATGGGACAGAACCAGTAGAGTTTCATAATTAAAGACTCAGGAGAGAGAAAGTAGAAATAATTAAAAATAATATCTACAGATACAGCCCATTGGAAAGCCCCATTTCCAAGGCTTTTTGCTCCTTACATCTTCCATTCAAATAATTTTTTCTCTTGCTCCTTTAAGTTTCACAGAGTAATGCCTTCTTAATACTCCCATTCCTGGGGTTCTTTGCTAAAACTAGTTGTTTCTTAAAATGTATCACACTTTCATTAAACTCTCCTTGGTTAATATCTTCTGTAATACTTTAGAATGTACCATCTATTCCCAGCCAGAATGCTAATTGAAACTTGGCAATCTGCCCAGTTTCAAGAAGAAGCCAGATGCACCCTAGGGTGATTGAGCAGGGACTGACTTCTGGAATGGTACTATGAGGAGTGCAGTGAACTTGTTCCCTACTCAAAAAAAATTTTACTGGAGAAAATGATAAAACAAGAATAAATCACTTATTATAAAGCAAAAATAAACCATTTAAATTATCTGGAAACAGTTTTAAGGAAATGCAATATATTGAGAAGCATTCATTCAAGAAAATTCATTAAACCTTAATAACAACTAAGAGTCTGTAGCATCTGAGCCATGACCCACTCTATCCATAGTACAAATATGCTGGACTGATCATCTCTGCCTCACATTGTATAGTAAAGTCTCCTCACCAAGAGGGGTAGGACCAGAAGAGTAGGGACTGCTACCTACCTCCAATTCCTGCTTATAGAGTAGGAGTGTCACTCAGCAGGAGAGAAATGACACACCAGTGAGTAATCTTACTCAGTAATCTTACTGAGGTGAAAGGAAACCTCAGTAAGATTACCGAATGACTTTACAGTGAAGCAGTGAAGTCTATAATGCAGTAGGATGACATTCAAAGTTCAGGAAGTAAAAAAGATGTCAACCGAAGTTATATCTAACAAAATTATCTTTCATATATGAAGGGAAAATAAAGTTCCCAGGAAAACAAAAGCAAATTTTTTTTGCTAATAGGCTTCCCTTTCAAGAAATACTAAAGGTCGTTTTTTGTAGTTGAAAGCATTTGACAGCAAACAGTTATTGAAATCTACATTTAAAAAAAAAAGAAAGTATTGGTAATGGAAATTTTGTAACTAATTGCAGAGAATAGTTTAATTACATAATCTCCTTGCTTTTCTATTTTGACTTATTGAAAAAGTAATTGCATGAAAATATGTAAATAATTGTATTAATAGTAACAGAAGATACAGAAATGTGATATATTGGCCAAAAATTAGCACAAATAACAATGGGTTGGGACAAAGTATTACTACAAAAGGAAATTACACTAGATTGTAATTAAAATATACAAAAAGAATGGAATAAATCAGAAATGGTATGAGTGGAATTTATCTGAGGATTACAAGGTTGTTTTAACATCTGAAAAGCAATCTATGTAATACATCATATCAAAGAAAAAAAGCAAAAAATCTACATAATCTTTGGAACAAATGAAGAAAAGAAAAATGACAAAATATATAATCCAGTCTCAATAAAAACACTTTAAAACTGGGGATGGAAGAAACTTCCTCAATCTGATAAAAGGCATCTGTGATATTCCCCAGCTAATATCAAACTGAATGACAAAAGGCTGAATGCGTTCACCCTTCCATTCAACTTTTACTAGAGGGCAATTAGCAGTGGGAAAGAATATTCAGATTGTAAAAAAATACATAAAATTGCCCTGGCTGGTGTAGCTCAGTGGATCGAGTGTGGGCCTGTGAACCAGAGAGTCTCTGGTTCGATTCCCAGTCAGGGAACATGCCTGGGTTGCAGGCCAGGTCCCCAGTGGGGGCCATGTGAGAGGCAACCACACATTGATGTTTCTCTCCTTCTCTTTCTCCCTCACTTCCCCCTCTCTAAAAATAAATAAATAAAATATTTTTAAAAATACATAAAATTATTTCTGTATGGAGTTCATATGATCTTTTACATAGAAAATCTTAAGGTATCTTCTAAAAAACTATTCACCCTTAAATGAGTCTAGCAAGTTATCAGGATAAAGTGTTAACATAGCAAAAATCAACTGCACGAGAAAAAACTTAACACTACGACATTAACAAAAAACAATTCATTGAAGAATAGTATAAAAATACAAATAAATTTAACAAAATAAATGCAAATTTTGCCCAGTAAAAATTATAAACATGTGGACAGAAATTGAAGATCTAAATATATGGAATGATAATGTTTATATAAGTTCATGGGTCAAAAAATCACGAGGATGGTAATATTTCCCAAATTTATCTACAAGTTCAACATCAGCCCTATCAAAATTCTAGTTGTCATTTTCCCAGAAAACCACCAGCTAATTCAAAATTTATGTGGAAATCCAAGGGAATCAGACTAGACAAAACAACTGTGATAAAGAAAAACAAAGTTGGAGTGCTAACACTTCCCAATTTCAAATGTATTATGAAACTACAGCAATTAGTACAGTGTATTACTTGCATGAGGACAGACCTCTAAGTCAATAGAATTGAATTAAGAATTTAAAAATAAGCTTAGATATTTATGTTTAATTGTTTTTTGAAAAGGGTGTCAAGATCACTTAATGTGGAAAAATAGTCTTTTCACCAAATGATACTGAAAAACTAAATAAAGTTGGACCCGTATTTTATTGTATAACATGTTAATTCAAAATGGATCATGGGCTTATAAGAACTAGAACCTTCAAACCCTCAGAAGAACACCTGGGAGTATAACAAGGCTATGCGCAGGTAATTTTTTTCTTAGAAATGATATAAAAAACTCAGTGATTTTATACCCACACACACACACACATACACACACACACAATAATTAGAGAAAGGATCTTGAAGCAGTATCTGCACCTTTATCCCAAAGCCCTTCAATGGAGGAATAAAGAAAAATGTGCTATATATATACAATAAAACATTATTCAGCCTTAAAAAAGCAAAAGGAAATCCTGCCCTTTGTGACAATATCAATAACCTAAAAGAAATGTTGCTAAGTGAAATGTGCCAATCACAGGAGGACAAATACTGCATGATTCCACTTTACACAATGTATGTAAAGTAGTCAAACTCATAGAAGCATAGAATAGAATAGAATAGAATAGAATAGAATAGAATAGAATAGAATAGAATAGAATAGAATAGCAGTTGCCAGAAGCTGAGGAGAAGGGAAATAGGAAATTATTTTTTAATGGATATAAAGTTTCTGTTATGCAAGATGAGTAAGTTCTAGAAATCTGCTATACAACATAGTATCTATAGTTTACAATATAATATTTTTCACTTTAAGATATGTTGACAGAGTAGATCTCATGTGAGAAAGAAGGAACCCACAAGAGAACACAAGGAGATTTTTCAAGATGATGTATATGTTTAGTACCTTGGTTGTGGTGACAGGATCATAAATGCATGTGTATGTCCAAGTCCATCAATAGGTATATACATTAAATGTGTGCCACTTTTGTATATTGATTATAACTCAATAAAACAAACAAAAAAAAACAAAATAAAAGCTGTGGTTGGGGTTTCTTCAGATATATTCACAGAAGCAAAAGAATATATGCACCCCTATGTTCATCGCAGCATTATTTACAATAGCCAAGATTTGGGAGAAGCCCATCAGTAGATGAATGGCTAAAAAAACTGTGGTATATTTACACAATGGACTACTACTTGATGGTAAAAAAGAAGGAACTCCTACCTTTTGGGACAGTATGGATGGACCTAGAGAGTATTATGTTAAGTGAAACAAGTCAATCAGAGAAAGACAAATACCATATGATTTCACCCTGATAAACAAAATAAACTCACAAACAAAATAGAAACAGACTCATAGATACAGAGAACAGACAGATAGCTGTCAGAGGGAAGGGAACTTAGGGAGCAGGGTGAGGGTGAAGAAGGTGAAGAGATTAAGAAAAAAAAAGACAGAAAGGCAACAGGGATGACTACCAGAAGGAAAGGGAGGTGGGAGGAAGTAAATGAGTGTAAAGGGGGGATAAAAAACATGACTTGGGGTGGTGAACACACAACACAAAATACAGATGATATTTACAGAATTGTGCACTTGAGACCTATATATTTTTATTGATGAATGTCACCCTAATACATTTAATAAATATTTAAAAAATAAATAAAGTATGTGGTTAGGACTAATGAAAAGCTATTCCATGAAATGGAAGAAGATATTTGTAGCTCACATTATCTGATCTGATAACAGACTGTATCCAAAATATATGGAAAAACTCTTACATCTCAGTAATAAAAATACAAATCAAATTAAATATCGACAAAGGATTTAAGTAGATATTACTACAAAAAATATATACAAATGGCCAGTAAGCATGTGAAAAGATGCTCAATATCTTTAGTCGTTAAGGAAACGCAAATCAAAACCACAGTGAGATAACACTCTATACCCATTAAAATGGCTACAATAAAAAAGACAGACAGTAACACACCTTGAGTAGAAACTAAAACTCTCATTAATTGATGGTGGAAATGTAAAAGACTGCAGTCATTTTGGAAAAAAAAAATATTTGGCAGTTCCTCAAATTTTTACATATAATTTTATTATATGACCAATTAATTCCACTCCTAGGTACTTATCCAAGAGAAATAAAAACACACATCTACTCCAATATTGTACATGAATGTTTATAGAAGTATCATTCATAATAATCAAAATGTAAAAACAACTCAAATGACCATTAACTCATGAATAAACAGTAATATATGGAGAAGTATTATTTGGCTGTAACAAAAGGAATAAAGTTATAATTCACACTACAACATGAATCAACATTAAAATATTATTTTAATTTAAAGAATCCAGTTTAATAAGACTATATGTTTTAATGTTCCACACGTATGAAATGAATTAACTAGGGAAATCTATAGAGATAGAATACATATTAATGGTTGTCTAGGCCTAGGTTAAAAATGAATGAAATATGATGGCTATTTAGTCATGGTATATTGTGGGATATAATGAAAATGTCCTAAATTTAGATTGGAGTCATAATTATACAACTCAATGATAAAATAGAATTATCAAATTGTATACTCTCACTATGGTATGTGAAGTATATCTCAATAAATGTTTAAAAATAGTGATAGAGCAGATTCTTGTCCCTGATAAGAAAAATCTGATATGGTTCTGAAAACTGTTGGTATTCCAGTTATCTGAATACTAGCTATTATTTTTTTTAAAAAACCTATAGTGGTAAATAGTAATAAAAACAGAAAATCAATGGCATATAGTGGTCAAATATGCAGCTGTGAAGTTGTGGTTTGTTAGCCCTGCATAAAAAACTGGCCTGACCCCAAGTCAATCAGTGGTGCTGGCCTGCTACTCTGGTCACACCCACTAAGCTAAGCCTCCCAGTATACACAAAATTGTGTAGTCCACTTCTTTCAAATCTGTGTTGGCTATGTGACTTGCTTTAATCAATGTGATATAGGGAGTAAGTAATGCTCAGTCAGTTCTGGGCCAAAAGGTTCATAAGGTCTGGAAGCTTTTACTTTTATGCTCTTGGAACCCACTGCCATGAGTTGAGGTGGGAATAGAAAGAGCACGGCAGCCCCAGCTACACTCCCAGCCAACAGTGGACATCAAACGTTAGCTATGTGAGCGAGCTATTTCGGGCGTTCAGGCCCAGTAGTGCCTCCAGACAACTGCAACCCTAGTCAGTAACTTGTGGAGCAGAAGAACTTCCCAACCGAACACTGTCAATTCATAAATTCATGAAATGTAACACAATGGTCATTCTTTAGTTTATTAAGTTTAAGAGTAGTGTGTCACACAGATAATAAAATATGGAGCATGGTGTAACTCAGACTTACTTGCTGATGGGGGAGAGTGAGGGAGTTCCTAATTTATTCCTTGTGCTGGTGTTCTGATAAAATGTAAAACATGTGCAGTTGATAGAGAAATTAGTTACCAGTTATCTATTCCATACCAAATGGCATGTAATATTCAGATATTATTGAAAAGATCCAAAATCCATGTTTCCTTTTGATAAAAACAATAAAACATCTATGAAACTTTTATTTTGTTATGGGCAGTTTGCTAAGAGTAGAATACAACCTTGAATAACAAGGACAGTTTTACTAACTACAAAGAGCTGCTTGCTTCAAAGGTTGTGATGATTCATGTGAGATACATGGTGCCCTGAATTTGGTGGAAGAAAAGTGGAAAGATTCAAGAGATGTATGATTTGGTAATGATGTAAAAGTTTCTGGTTAACTAAATATGACATGTGAGGGAGAGAAAGGAAAATCAAGGTTAGCTCTCAAGTTTTCAACTGGAGAAAAGAATAGAACTGGAAGCAAGTTGATGTTTTTGTTCGTTGACTTCAAGATTTTCTTGGGAAAGCTAAGGAACATAATTAGAATAGAGTTGGAAGTATAAGCCTGAAGCTTCTAAAAGAAACATGGGCTGGAATAATTATAGTTTGCCATCATTAGAATGTGAACGTGTGTAAATCTATGGGAAAGGCTAAGATTGCCCTGAAATATTTCAAATGGAAAGACAACAGGATTTGAAAGAGAAACATGGGCATTGAAGGACCTAGCAGTAGGAAAAGAGACCACATAAGAGGATAAGAAGCAGACGGGAGTAACAGAGGAAACAGAGACATATGGCATCACAGACTGTCAAGTGCAACTGAGTGAATATACAAGATAACTACTATGAAATACCAATTGGATTTACAATTAATTCAATTATTGGTGACTGAATAAAGCAAATTCAGTGTGATAATATAATTTCCATGAGGAAATACAGAAAATAATTTTAAGCCTAGAATATAATTTGATTAGGAAGGAAAAGCCAAAAATAGGGAGTAGATAGAGTCAATAATGTTCAGGGCTAGTGAGTGAAGAAGGTGGGTGTTTTCTGCACAATATTCAGGCAGTGAGGCTTTGCCTAATCTGCAGGGAACTATAAAACAATGTTAAAGTAGACTAACTGTCATGTGTATGAATACCACAAATCCCTACAATTTCTTCCTAAGATCAGTGAGAAATCCAAGAAGCCTTTATGATCTGTTTTATTTGTCTCCTACTATGAGAAGGCAAACATTTCCAACACATGTAGACAAGCCATAGCATTCCCCTCAGCTTTGCTAAAATTTTGGTAGGTTTCTTTCTGCCTCTAGGATTCCCTTTACTTTGAGTATTTACTTCAGAAGTTATTAATTACAAATTCTTTCTATGTCCCTTTGAGATGCAAGTTATTTATTTCTCCTTTGTTTTTATCATTGATACTATTACAGAGGTTCCCCAGGCCCCACCCACCACCTCTGGCCTTCACCACTGATGTAAGTTCTTTTAAAAGACTCTCGCTAGTTTTCTAACCCAACTGTCTTTCCCAAGGACCTGGGGATTGTCTCTTTGAAATGTGATCATCAAGGAAGATAGCACCCTATCTCTAATTCCTGTTGGAGGGTAGACAGCTAAGTGATTCAAGTCGTAAATCCACCTCCCACCTCATAGAGAAAACATCAGAAGTTTACTTTTCCTATGTCTCTGGCCCTCTGTATGTCCTTCTTAGAGAAGTGTCTGTTCAAGTCTTTTGCCCATTTTTTAATTGGGTTGTTTGTCTTCCTGGAGTGGAGTCATGTGAGTTCTTTATATATTTTGAAGATCAAACCCTTGTCTGAGGTATCATTGGCAAATATGTTTTCCCATATAGTTGGTTCTCTTTTCATTTTAATGTTTTCTTTAGCCATGCAGAAACTTTTTAATTTGATGATATCCCATTTGTTTATTTTTTTTCTTTATGTCCCTTGCTTTAGCGGACATATCAGTGAAGATATTGCTGTACAAAATGTCTGAAATTTTCCTGCCGATGCTTTTTTCTAGGACTTTTATGCTGTCACAACTTATATTTAAGTCTTTTAACCACCTTGAATTTATTTTTGTGTATGGTGTAAGTTGGTGATCAAATTTCACTTTTTTGCATGGCTGTCCAGATCTCACAACATCATTTGTTGAAGAGGCCATTTTTACTCCATTTTATGCTTCTTTCCCCTTTGTCAAATATTAATTGACCATAGAGACTTGGATTTATTTCTGGGCTCTCTGTTATGTCCATTGGTCTATGTGTCTTTTCTTATGCTAGTAGCAGGCTGTTTTGATTACAGTGGCCTTGTAATACAGCTTGATATCAGGTATTGTGATCCCTCCTACTTTGTCCTTCTTTCTCAAAATTGCTTCAGCTATTTGGGGTTGTTTATGGTTCCATATAAATTTCTGAAAAGCATCACTAGCCATCAGAGAGATGCAAATTAAAACCACAAGGAGATACCAGTTAACACAGAATGTCAATAAACAAATCAACAAACAAATGTTGGAGAGGATGTGGAGAAAAGGGAACCCTAATGCATTATTGGTGGGAATGCAGACTGGTACAACCACTATGAAAAACAGTATGGAATTTCCTCAAAAAACTAAAAATGGAATTGCCCTTTGACCCAGAAATTCCACTGATGGGATTATATCTTAAGAACCCTAAAACACCAACCCAAGACAACTTATGTAACCCAATGTTCATAGCAGCACAATTCACAACAGCCAAGTGCTGGAAGCAACCTAAGTGCCCATCAGTAAATGAATGGATCAAAAAACTCTGGTACATTTACACCATGGAATTCTATGCAGCAGGAAGAAAGAAGGAGCCCCTACCCTTTGCAACAGCATGGATGGAACTGGAGAGCATTATGCTAAGTGAAATAAGCCAGGCAGTGAGGGACAAATACCATATGATCTCACCTTTAACCGGAACATAATCAACAAAAGAAAAAAACAAACAAAATATAACCAGAGACATTGAAATTAAGAACAATCTGACAGTAACCAGAGGGGAGGTGGGAGGAGATAATGGGGGGAAGCGTTTTCAGGAACAACTATAAAGGACTCATGGATAAAACCAAGGGGGAGGGTGGAAGCAATGGAGGGAGGGGGGTTTGGCTGGGGTCAGTGGGAGTCATGGGGGGTAAATGCAGACAACTGTAACTGAACAATAAAATAATTAAAATTTAAAAAAAAGAAGTTTACTTTGTCTATGGGTAAGATCAACTAGCAAATACAGATGGCCTACAATCCTCCCCACTCAAGTTCCTAAAAGCTATGATGTCCTTTGTTTTATCAGAGTTTACAGTGTGTTCTGGTCTCTTTCCTCTATTGCAATAGCTGAATACAGTTTTATCTACCAGTTTAACTTAATGTGTGCAATTTTTACTTTGACAGTCAGGAAGGAATGACTAGAGTTTGTAGATTCAGGTGAATGAAGAGATAATCAATAGAACAGAGATTCTTTAAAAAGAGGATGAATGAGATGTAGAGAGATTTTCTTTTGCCTTGAGCACAGCTAACCCATGTTTTATAATCCCAGTATTTCTCCAAATGGCACTAGACTGAAGTATATTGACTTTCTTTTGGGCTATAGGTAATGGCACTCTCATTCTTTGACAAGAAGGTGACTACTTTGGTATCTTTAGGTTGTGTATCTAAAATTCACCAATAACACATATGGGCATTTGTTAAAATTTCACTGACAAATTTTTACTGTCATTCTAAATATCTACAAGGTTTGTTTAAGCTAAACAATCATTGAGAGGAAACACTGACTATTTCTGTTCTTACCAGTCTCTCTTAGATCAACTATTATTACATATTTCACAGCACTTTTTACAGACAGAGTTAGTGTTTATTTCATTGAATTGAATTTCTACTTTGAGCTGATATTTTATATTTCCAAATATAAAAGAAACTTATTTTTGTATTTGGATTTAATGTTATATCCTTTATTCTTTAATGATCACCAAAAAAAGACTCACTCATCTGGACAACATTTCTGCTCAATAAAAGAAAGAATTTTCTAATAATTAGACTTTCCAACAAAGAGATTGTTTGCTTCTCAAAGAAAATAAATCTTTGTTCCTACAAGTGTTAATGCATCAGGAGGAAGAACAAGATGCGATCTGATTGCACAGAAACTCCATTTCTTTAACATGACCCTTTCTCTTTTCTGTCTCCTTGATTCAAACTGACCTTGTCCAGTCTAATGGCACCATGACTCACTTGCCTCCTTTCAACCAGGTCTGTTGCCTTTGCACATTCTTTCTTTCTTTATCGTTAAGCCCTCAAGAAAAAGCCTCAAGGCTGTGGATCAAGTGAACAGTTCCAATCAAACTAAAGATAACATCTTGACCCCAGTTGTGCTTCTGTCCTAGGCCCATGAAAGTGAAGTGACCCTACCTACCCCACCCTCATGAAACCAGACAGAACTCCATGGTTGACACCAGGACCTGACACATGATCAACTACTCCCTACCCTGGCCCTAACCAGTCACTAGAGACCAAGACTCCAGCTCCATGAGTCACCATGATTAACAATTTTTCCCATATATAAAATCTGTCCCCATGCAGGCTAATGGAGAGACAGGTTTTAGGACACTGGCTCACCTGTATGTCTGGACTTAGTGCCATTTCCTTAAATAAACCTCTCCTTTCTTTGCTGTAAACTCCTGTTCACATTTTACTGGATTTTTATGCATGCAGGCAAATAAACCCCTTTAGTCTGGTAACCATGACAGAAAGACCCTTGTATTGTTCAGGTACTTTTTTTCTTGGCTGCACATCTGAGTGCTCCCTGCTCTCTCCCTGTGTAGGGTAACTGGAGGCAGTCTGGCTTCCTCACCCAGGTGTCCAGGTAACTAAGGGAAGCAGTGTTCTCATAGCCTTGAGACTGGGTCCAATAAATTGTTCCCATAACATGAAGTGGGCTTGTATGAGCAGAATTATGCTGTTATATAATTTTCTGGGTGGAAGCCAGGTTTGGTCTAGTTCTTAAGGCAGTAGGAGCTTCTCACTAGGGACATGAAGCTTTCAGCGTGTGTTTCTCACCTATCCACGAATAAAGGCATGCCAAGCATTCCCGTTGCTCCCCACGTTTTCCTTGGTTTCCTCAAAGCTAGAGTGGACCTGCCAGGCCTTGACAGGCTGCAACACACCCTGGCAGTGGAGGCAGCTGGAAGGTGCCTTCAAGGCCTAAAGCAACACTGCTATGGTGGAAGCCAGTGGGGCCCCTCCTGCCAGTTTTGCTGAGCCCTGGGATCATACCTGCTTCTGATCATTCCTAAGTGTGTGAATTGAATATATCACGTAAGTTTCCTGGGTTTCAGTTTGCTTATAGCTAATTTACTAACATGCTATCAAGTTTCACTACAATAACATAAACCTTATTTTGAAAATTACAAATGAATATATGAATAGTCAGTATTCTACAGTTGTCACTAAAAATTTATTTATGCAAATAGACTATTCTATGTAATGACATTAAGCAATACCCTTACCATGATATCCAACTTTTAAAAGGTGTATCATGCTTATTTCTAATTGGGGTAGAGCATTTTCCTCTACCCTTATAAGTTCTTCTGGCTGTTCTAATGATCAAATTTACATGAGACAGTTTAGCAGAAGAAAAACAAATTAAAGTTTAAAACATATATTCCACCTACGTACATGGAAGAGACTCGGAAACACTGAATAACTTGCAAAATGACAGAAGCAATCACCTTAAATACCACCTTCAACTAAAATCATAACAGGGTATTGGAGGTAGGGAGTCAGTAATTGTCTCACTTTTCCCACTTCTCTCGTTAGCTCTAGAATTTATCTAAAGAGCATTCAGCTGATTTGGATACTAAAACTATTGGAACCAATGAAGCTTGACATATTACCTGTGTCAAGATAAATTGATCTACATATCTCTAATGCAGCCATTTACAGATCATGTAGAACTATAAGCTTTCATAAATATTATATTCTTTCTTGCAAATTAGTCACCAAGACTGGCCCTACATTTATTTCAATAATGACATTGTCCTCACATTTCTCTCATACACTTTTGGGTTGTTATTAGGAAGGGGTGTAGTGTTCTGTGATAAATGTCAATGTTAACTTTGTTAAATATCATATTCTGAGGTAAATTTTCAAGTTTTCAGAATAAAAATCAAGAAACTTAATACTGATAAATTTTATGGAAAAAAGTTAAATAGTACAGGAGATTCAATTTGGGTTACCAGATCTTGCATTTGACATTTACCCTATATTTTCCTCTTTCCATTTCTGTGTAGATGGCATGTATATCTATATGTGCCTTAAATGTTGTGAATAATATATAATTGTATATACAGCTGGAATCATTTTATAATTTATAATAAATTATTCATTCTTTCAGTATTAACTATTCTTAATTCTTATTTATTTGTAAAAGCAAGCAATCTCAAAACCCAGAGATTGTTGAAGTTCAGAAAAATTATTTATATCAAGTACATGATTGTCTTTTTATTCCAACTATATAACTATTTTAATTTTATTTCTAGTATGTTTTGAATCTGTTGTGGTAGACATTTTCCTATGACCTATTTGCAAATATATAACTAGGCTTTCTTCTGTATTTAAATGCATGATGAAATTATTTTATAAGTATACAATCACTTCCAAAATATGTTCTTATGCTAATTTAAGACATTACTTTCTATTTAAATTGTGTAATTTGATACCAAAATAGTCCTTGTCTTCTGTTTATTTTGGAGGGAAACTAGTAAGGAATAAAAAGCAGAATTGAAACTGGAATGTGGTGCTCAAGAAAAATATAAAACATTTTTAAATGAAGACACACATTTCAATCCAGTTCACTATTTAAATGGCCCCATGAGCTTTGAAAGAGTCATCTCATATTAATTAAGAGAGAGAAAGAGTACTATGGGAAGACTCTTGAATATGCAAATTAAACAGTATTAATTAGCTCCAGCAGCCGTATATTTTAAGTTTAAGTGTTAGAACTTAGCTAAGGCAATAAGACCAAATCAGGTCTCAGTAATTTGCATTTTTATAGTTCTTCCTAAAGCAATCTAGGATTGACTGTTATAGCCAAGAGAGGGCATCAACTAGAATGTAAAACGGACTGCACTTTAGGCTATACTTTTAAGTATGATCCCATGTCAATTCTCAAGACTTCTGCTTAAACTGGTAATATTTTAATAAGGCATACTCTTTTCTGTGTTGTTAAATGATAGTAAATAGGACTGCTGCAATAAGTGACATTTAAGACTGACAAAAATATTTCATTTCCTTTGGAATCTGTTCATTTTCTCTGGCTGTTTTCAGTTTCATCCTCAATGTCCCCTTAGGGCACACACCAAAGTCTACTTTAAAAGCATTTTAAACTCAGTCCCAACATCAAAGCAAACCAGAAGCCAGGACTGCAACTGGCTTTAAATTGTCCTGGTGTTTGTTTTTAGTCACTCGTTGCTCAGAAGTTCCTAGAGAGTCATCCTCTATCATCTCTGATGTAAGGTTACCCTATACAGAGAGAGTCTGAAGCCCCTGAAAATAGTATTTCACTTTCATAAAGGTAAAAAAAAATCTACCTCATTCAGCCCTGCTGCATGATTACAGAATGTTCATTTTCTTCTTGAGAGTCTAGGTGATTACATAGGGGCAACAATCAGCATTTAATCACCTCAAAAGGATAGTGGTAAGAGGTTGCACTGCTCTGTTCCAGATAATTTTCAGGAGTGTAAGTCCTTCGTGGAGATTTCAAAGGATGGAGTTTCTTAAACTGTATCTTGAAAGCCTTATTTCATCACATTATTTTCACCATACTTTAAAGCAGACTCTTTAGCTCCGAGGCCCCTATAAGTGTGGCCTCATTTCCCACACATTCAGTCCAATTTACTGCTGATAGGATAAGGTTAAGCCAACTGGATTTCATAGCAGCCGACTG
This sequence comes from Anoura caudifer, assembly GCA_004027475.1. Lineage (NCBI taxonomy): Eukaryota > Metazoa > Chordata > Mammalia > Chiroptera > Phyllostomidae > Anoura > Anoura caudifer. Next base: position 40,746 of record PVKU01005353.1, on the reverse strand, counting down.
CCCAGATAAATATCAGTCACTAAAAAGGTAATAGGGTCACCAGAAGCACAATTCTAAAAGTGATACGGAAGAGGAATTAGCAATGAGCCATAACTTCAATGCACTCGTCGCATTATGCAGATTGTAGACTATGCTATTCCAGGTAATTTCTTTCAACAAGCACATTGAAGCCTTAAGACAGACACCTTTGCTATTCTTCAAGTCACACTGGAGACTTCAACATCATATAACTTTTATTTCACAAGAAATTTTTTAATGGCTTAACCATTTCATTTGCTTCTTTTCTGATGAAGACTGCAATCCTTCATCTCACTGAGGTAGTGCGGATTGTTGGAAACTTCCTAAGGGGTATCACAAAACTGATAGAGCATAGAGAGGATATAACCAGGAGGTCCATTCAGACAAGCAGCAGGGAGTGCTCTGCTTCTGCTTTGGTAACAGGAGTTGAAGGCATAATTATCTAAATCTAATCCTAGTAAAAATCATCGTTTATTGGCAACTATAAAGCCAGCTGTTATATTCCATTTCTAATTACTAACTTCATATTAAAATAAGCTAAGGTTTTTGGCTTAATCATAAAGAAAACATGCCTGATTCTTCAATATAATGACAGTTAAAGTAATAATCCAATCATGACTCTTAAGAATTTAGCGCAAATATTATATCTCAAATCAGCCCATTATTGAATTAAGAAATAAGCACTGACCACTATTTAATAAATGTGAATCTGAGTACTAGTCTCAAAATTCAGTAATAGCATTAAGTCCTAAACACACATCTTTATTGAAGCAAATGCATATTTTGTGCTCCAATGCCAAAGGTTTCTGTATGGGAATAATTATTTTCTCCAAAATTAAGACAACCTAGAATCTAAATTTATTAAGCTTCTGTGAAATAAATGCCCCATAAATAAGATAGTAATGTTTATAAGGCAGGTGGAGATATTTGTATAAATTATTAAAATAAAGAGAAAGATAAAGGATTTATCAGAATCTAGCTTCATTTAGGAATACAGTGAACCAATTTCTATATATTTTTATTTTGCTACCCTAAGAATCTAAGACATATGTGTGTCTTTTTTTAAAGCTGTTTTAATTTTGAGGAGTAAACCCTCTCTATCACAGAACCACTAATATCCTGGTTTATATCAACACAGATAAACTACTTATCTTCAGATTTTCTTTAGCTACTATTTTAACCATATTTGAATGTGATTTATCTGCATCATCTCTTGCTTTAAAAGTAATTTCTGTCACAAGTCACACAAGTCCAGGAAGCACAGAGGGTCCCAAACATCATGAACCCAAAGAGACCCACTCCATGACACATCATAATTAAAATGGCAAAATTCAAATACAAAGAGAGAATCTTAAAGGCAGTGAGGGAGAAATAGGAAGTAACATACAAGGGAGCTCCAATAAGGCTAGCAGCTGATTTCTCAACAGAAATATTACAAGCCAGAAGGAAACAGCAAGAAATATTTGATACCTCAGACAGGGATTTGATCTCCCAAATACATAAAGTTCTCACATAACTCCACACCAAGAAGACAAACAATCCAAATAAAAAATGGGCAAAAGGACCTGAACAGACACTTCTCCAAGGTGGTCATACAGAGGGCCCACAGACATATAAAAGGATGCTCAGTATCACTAGCCATTAGAGAGGTGCAAATTAAAACCACAATGAGCTATCACTTTAACAGTGGTCGGAATGCCCATCATAAACAAATCAACAAACAAGTGCTGGTGAGGATGTAGAGAAAAGGGAACCCTAGTACAGTGCTGGTGGGAATGCTGACTGGTGCAGCCACTGTGAAAACAGTATGGAATTTCCTTGAAAAACTAAAAATGGAACTGCCTTTTTATCCAGCAATTTCATGGCTGGGGTTATACCCAAGGAATTCTGAAACACCAGTTCAAAAGAACCTATGCACCCCAATATTCATAGCAGCATTATTTAAAATAGCCAAATCCTGGAGATAGCCTAAGTGTCCATTAGTAAATGAGTGGATCAAAAAACTGCAGTACATTTACACCATGGAATACTATACAGCAGAAAGAAAGAAGGAGCTCCTACCCTTTGCAACAGCATGGATGGGACTAGAGAGTGTTATGCTAAGTGAAATAAGCCAGGAGGTGAAAGACAAATACCATATGATCTCATCTATAAGTGGAACCAAATCAACAAAACAAACAAGTGAGTAAAATAGGACCAGAAACATGGGAATAAAGAACATCTGACAGTAACCAGAGGTGAGGGAGGAGGAGGATAATAGGGGGGAAAAGGCCAAGTCAAGGAACATGTATAAAGGAGACATGGACAAGAACATTGGGGGGAGGATTGAATGTGGGAGAGGGAGAGGGGGCATGGCAGGAAGGAATAATAGGGGAAAAGTGGGGATAACTGTAATTGAACAACAATAAGTTTTTTAAAATTTCTGTCATGAAAGTCTCTGTTAATGTAAAACTTCAATGTTAACCAACATTCTAACACCAGCACTCTAATTTGAAGCTTTGAGGGTGATTTTATATGTTTTCCCAGCACTTTTTGTCTACACTCTCTCTGTGCTACCCACCTCATTTCACTGGCTTACGGTATTAGTGTCTGAATTCAAGTCTGCAAGTCACCAACTGTAAAATCAGTTGGGAGCAGGATATATTTTATCTGCATACAGTTCAAAGGGTGGACAGATTGTCTGATCTGTGCAGGTCAGCAAGTTCTGTGATTTTCGACACAGTTGCAAGTATTTTTTTCTAATATTTTTTCTCTTTGACTTTTAGGCTTTTCAAAAACAAATAAAAATATCCCCTATTGTTTTTATAATACTTCCTACATGTGTATTCATTTGACTACTTTACAGTTCAACACTTGATTTAAAATTTGACATCTGGAAGATTTCTCCTCTGGCCAATAACGACCGGCAAATTGTTAACTTTTACACTTTGCTAAGTCCTTACTGTGTAGTTGGAAACTTTCTGCTCTTTTGGTTTGGTTCCCCCAGAAGTAGACCTTGAGACTAATTCAGGCGCAAGTATTTCTATGAGAAGTAAAGGAAAAACTGGTAGAAGAATGGGAAACTGGGATAGGAAAGAGCAGACGGACAATAAAGTGTACATCTGTAAGGCAGCTAATGGTTGTGTTAACAAGAACTCAAAAACATGGGGAGACAACACTGGGAAGTAGTGTAGAACACAGGTCTTAGAATTACTCACCCAAGAGGTAAGAGAACTGGGGTATTTATACAACAGCTATTGATTGAGGGCTAATTTAGGAACCAGCTTAAATGCCACTTCTTGATTGAGAGTTCTAATATTCATTCTCCCCTCATAAGTGAACTTATGGTTCTCAGCTTATAAATGACTTTGCTATATTTCTCTTATGTATATCATTCTCTGCTGTGATTTTTGGAAACAGATCAACCTGAAAGTAAAATCACTTGCGTTAGCTCATTTTCATAGGAACAAATTTATTTTCAGAATGACATAAAGTAGACTGCAGTACTTATCATAAACAACCATTTAATCACATTGTTTTAGATCAGTATACAGTCATAATAAATACATTTTCATAATATTGTGCAAGTTTTTGAGTTTTGCTTTTTAATAGCGATATTATACTTATTTTCCTGCTTTTAATTATAGAAATAGTAAAAGTAAATTTATGAGAAAATCAAATACATAGTAATATATAAAACAAAGTAAACAAAAACAAAAGCAAAATCACCTGAAATCTTAGTTGCCAGTAAAAAGTGCCATTTACTGTTCAACCACCATGATTTTATATAAATATGTATCATATAATCACACACATTTGAATATTTTAAATAATTCAAATTAATGATGAAGAACAGGTACTTTCTTTGAGGATAGTTTTGAAATAGTCTCTTTTTACACTTTTAAAATATAAGAAGTGAATTGTGCTTATACAGAATCTAGACTTATTCTCAGGTGTTACATTATAAGTGAAATCCTATTACAGTTATATTTTCTGTCTGAGCTGGTTTATAAAACATAACTAATTGTGTATACTTGTTTTTTCTCTAACAAACTTGAATTCAACTGTTAATTGCTCATCTATTAATTCCAATAATTTATTTACAGATTGATTTGTATCTTATATGCAAACAACCAAGACATTTTCAAATAGTGATAGTCTTGCATTTCAATTTTTTAAAAGCTTTTTTAATACTGGCTAAGACTTCTAGATGGAATAAAAGTGGCAATAGTAAACTCTGATATTTTATCAATTATATTTCCAAAGGTTTTAAGTATATTCAAGGTATCATATTTGCCTATCGGTATGAGAATGACATTAATTAGTGTGGGAATGCCATTTCCTAATATTTCTACAAGTAAACTAGTAATTCCTAGGCTAATTGAACTTTATTATACTTAGAGAGTAGTAATATACTACTATCTAAGACATAGGTGGGTTTTATGTATGAATATTTAAAGAATTTTTATTTATGTATATCAGTAGTATTTTTCTGCAAGTTTTTTGGATATCATTTTGTCTGGATTGGAATCAAGGTCAAATGTGTGGCATACAATGCATCGTTAAAATACTTGCATATGGGTCCTAAACAGTGATAAGTTCCTGTGGTCTGAAACCACTTTGAGAATCTGATGAGCTATGTAAAGTTTCCATGATGGTGAACTGGGTAGGTACTGGGAGAGTGGCACACCCAGGCAGAGCGTGGGAACTTCTGGCCCCTCCCCACATATGAGCTAACATTGCCTTCTTTATCTCTTCCATCTGGCTGGTCTTGAGTTCCATCCTTTTGTAATGAACTGGTAATCTAGCAGAAAAGGAAGGGAAAAAAAGAAAAAGATAGAAAGAAATATATGCTCTCTCCAGTGATAAAACCAGTGCATGAACAAGCACAAATATTTTAATACACACTGAGAGAGTTTATTGCCCTGCTAGCGATCATCTGTTGGTTCGTAATGGTGCCTATCACATTTCTGGAAAACTGTCTAGTTTTCAGGGATATAGAAGTAAACTCGTGGTATAATTTTCCAGAGTTTATCATCATTATTAATGTCTGAAAATAAGTAAATATTAAGTTCTTATTTTTCATTCATCATTGAATGTAATAAAGACAATTGTTAAAAACTGGTAAGAACAAAGTTAAACAACATTGTAGAAAAATGTCCTAAAAAACACCCCAAAATATTTAGAAAAGAAAAAAGTGACTGATAAAAATACTGAGTCCCAGAAAATGCAAATGAGTACACATAATATTGTTTTTTGACCTTCTAGGATACTGAACATTTCCATAACAGTTAGTGTTGTGAAGGGGATAGCAAATGGTACTTTCCATATTAATGATGGAATTATAAATCAGTAATCTTTGTGAATTTTTTACCTTTTCAACATCCATCAGACTTTTGACCCACAATTCATCTGTACTGAAAGATATATGAACAAGCAGATTCATTGCATCCAAGTCTGTAATAGTAAAAGTTGTGTAGAACTTAAATTTCATTTTGTAAATAGGGAATGACACAATGAAATCATAAGCAATGTTTTTTTAAAGATTTTATTCATTTATTTTTAGAGGAGAAGGGAGGTAGAGAGGAAGAGAAACATCAATGTGTAGTCACCTCTTGCATGCCCCCTACCGGGTACCTGGCCTGCAACCCAAGCATGTGCCCTGACTGGGAATTGAACCAGAGACCACTTGCTTTGTAAGCTGGCATAATTCACTGAGCCACACCAGCCAGGGCAGTGAGCAATATTTTTAAATAAAGGTATTTAGATGCAGAATTATTCCATGGATATGAAGATATTGAAGGAGTCAGAACAGGCCTGTCCAAGATGTGACATTTGGCATGCAGATTAATTTGAGCTAAAGGCAATTGAGACCCTATGGGCTCAAGATAAATTTACCTTTCCCTTAAAGAACTTAAAGCTGGGGATTTTCCCATAATAAGAGTCATCATCAGAAATAACTTTTTATGACTTAACTAAAGAGTAGAGCAATTTCTAATTAATAATCATTGTCTTGAGAATTACCCTCCTCCACCTTTCATTTACATGGGGTCTCAGACTCTCATGTATGTAGGGTTCCCATGCACATATATGTAATTAAATTTGATTATTTTTCTCTCATTAATCTGACTCACATAGACTTACTTATTAGATCAGCCAAAAGAATCCAGAAGGATAGAGGAAAATTTCTTCTTCCCACACAATTGGCATAGTCAATAAGATACCTTACTGCCTCCTGAGCACTTCTCACCCCCAAGATGCTACAGTAGAAAGATCCTTACCAAGCCAGCCAGAAAAAGAAAAAGAAAAAGAAATAATAAACATTCTTACCAAATCAGACTCCTGGATCTCTAACTGCAAAGTTTGTTGGAAACAGAGTGGTAAGAGTCCCATTTATTTTTTACAAGTGAAAAGAACCTAGAATAGCAGAAGAAAATTTCTTTCTGCTTCACATTATGTATAGCACTGAGTATTAAGTAAAAAAGGCAAGCTTCACAATGATATTTAGAAGTTTTCATTAAGGTAAAGTATGGAAATATATGTACATATGCTCATGAATATAAGTTTATAATTTAGAAGGTATGAAAACACATAAAACATATTAACGATATTTATACGTGGAGAAGAAAATAAAGTGGGTGCAGGGCTACCATGAAAACAGACTGTATGTTTTGTATCTTCTTTACAAACTGAAATTTTAAACAAATGCACAGTTAGCTGTAATTTGTATAATTCAAAACGCATTAAAAAATAGAAGAATGAGATAAACCTCATGTTATTAAATGATGAGTTGTTTTCTGCATTGTCCACACTTACTTTTGTTTTGACTGTAACTTTGCCTTATAGATAATAACACATACAAATAAATTTAAAATAATAAACCAATTAACATTAACTCTGTGCAATATTATTACTATAACTTTTATACACTATTTCAATATACAAATTACTTATAGTTTTAAACATACCTTATATATTGGAAATATTTGTATATTTTTTAAATGTGGCTTGTTAAATTGGAGGAAATCATTTTTTAACACTTTAAAGGTCTTCATTTTTTATATGCTCTCAGAGAAAATAAATCTTCTAACTTCAAGAAAATAATTTTTCTACATCAGAACAACCTTCTATTTGCTCTGAAGTTGGGTGTGTGTTAATGTGTGTGTGAATGTGTGTGTGAGGGTATGATTCTGTTCATAAAATATAGAATTAGAGAAAAGCTAAAGACCCCACTTTGCAATATCCTTGAGCAATCTGACCTAAATTCAGACTCTCAATTCTTTGTAAAATTAGCCAAACTTTAAGGAGCAGATTGGTCTAAATCTGGAAAAATAAAAGCTTTAGGCCATTGGCACACTGAAAGTGTATTTATTTAATATCACTCAATAGAACGGCTTTCTGCATTACAAATTAATTAGCAAATGCAGTTAATTTTCAATCTATTTTTAAGACTTAATTAAGTCTTTGTCTTTGTCTTCAATATTACTCTGTCTCTGGAAATAAAATTATGAAAAGATTAGTCTCTCTCTAAGATTATTATGAATGTGAATAATTAGCTCTGCCATCATGCATTATATACATGTTAGACTTTCCCTTAATTGAATTTTTAACCATTACTGTAAATACTCTAACTTAATTTGTTCTAAAGTGTCTTATTAAATAGTCCAAAGATGTTGACTTATTATAGAAGTGAATCAAGTGTTTAAACCACGCTTTAGTTAAAAAGGAAATAAAAAGTGAATAATTTTTGCTGTAGTTTGCTTTCTCTTTATATAATTTCAAACTTATGAAAATATTGTAAGAAAAGAATAAAAAAATCCTAAATAACCTATACTCCAATTGACCAATTATTTACATTTCATGTTACTTGATATTGTTTCCTCCTTTTCTCCTATTTCTCTTCTCTCTTTTCACCTCCTGTCTCTTTTTCCCTCTCCTCCCCTGCTCTCTCTCCTCCCCTGCTTTCCCCACCTCTTCCTTATTCTCCCCTTTTCTTTCTTGTTCTCCCCTTTTCTTCCTTGTTCTCTTCTTTTCTTCTTCTCCTTCTCCTTCCTCTTCCTCTGCTTTCTCCTCCTCCTCCTCCTTCTTCTTCTTCTTCTTCTTCTTCCTCTTCCTCTTCCTCCTCCTCCACTTCCTCTTCCTCTTCCTCCTCCTCCTCCACTTCCTCTTCCTCTTCCTCCTCCTCCTCCACTTCCTCTTCCTCTTCCTCTTCCTCTTCCTCTTCTTCTTCTTCTCTCATCTCTCATTTTGGGGGACTAGAGTTGAACACATGTTTGCCTGTTTGATGTTGCCTGACAGATTTCACTATCTACTGTTTAAAATCATTTTTTTTCACTTAATCTTTTTTTTTCCCCAGGAAGTAAAAGACCTGTGCTCAGAAAACTGCACAATGCTAAAGAAAGAAATTAAGGAAGACCAAAATAAATAGAAACATATACTGTGTTCATGGATTGGAAGAATTGACATCATTAAAACTTAATTTTTGTTGCATTTCTCCATTACCATTTCACCCCTTTATACCCCTCTCCCCCCAGCAATCACCACTCTGTTTTCCATGTACATGAGTCCTTTTTCCTTTTTGCTCAATTCCTCCACTCCCTAACCTCAATAGCTGTTTATCTATGAGTCTGTCTTTATTTTCCTTGTTAGTTAAGTTCATTAGATTCTACATATAAATGAAATCATATGGTATTTGTCCTTCTCTGAATGATTTATTTCACTTGGCATCATGTTCTCTAGGTCCATCCATGCTGTTGCAAAGGGTAAAATTTTCTTCTTTTTTATGGCTGAATAGAATTCTATTGTGTAAATATCCCATAGTTGTCTTATCCACTCATCTGTTAATGGACATTTGTGATGCTTCTATATCTTGGTGATTATAAATAACACTGCAGTGAACATAGGGGTGCTTATATTCTTTTAAATTAGTATTTTGGGTTCCTTCAGTTATAGACCCAGAAGTGGGATAGCTGGGTCAAAAGGCAGATTCATTTTTAATTTTCTGAGTTATCTCCATATTGCTTTCCACAGTGGCTATACCAATCTGCATTCCCACCAACAGTGCAAAAAGGGTTCCTCTTTCTCCACATCCTCACCAACACGTGTTGTTTGTTGATTTATTGGTGATAGCCATTCTGACAGGAGTGAGATGATATTTCATTGTGGTTTAATTCACATTACTCTGATAATTAATAATGATGAACACCTTTTCATGTGTTTATTAGCCATCTGCATGTCTTTTTTTGATAATTACCTATTCAAACTATGTATGACAAACTCACTTCCAGCATCATATTCAATGGAAAAAAAAAAAACCTAGAAGTGTTGCCCTTAAGATCAGGAACAAGACAGGGATGTCCACTTTCACCTCTCTTATTCAACATAGCACTGGAAGTCCTAGCAACAGCAACCAAACAAGAAGAAATAAAAGGAATCCAAATTGGAAAGGAGAAAGCAAACTGTCTTTATTTGCAGATGACATAATACTGTACATAGAGAACTCTAAAGATTCCACCAAGAAACTACTAGAACTGATAAATGAATTCAGCAAAGTAGCAGGACATAAAGTTAATGTGAATAAATCAATTGCATTTTTATTTGCCAATAAGGAACTAGTCAAAAGAGAAATTAAGAAAACAATCCCACTCTCAATTCCCTCAAAAAGAATAAAATACCTAGCAATAAACCTATACAATGATGTAAAAGACCTGTACTTGGAAAATTACAAGACGCTGAAGAAAGGAATTGAAGAAGGTACAAATAAGTGGAAGCACCCACTGTGTTTGTGGATAGAAAGACTTAACATCATTAAAATGCCTATACTACCCAAAGCAATCTATAGATTCAATGTAATTCCTGTCAAGATCCCAATGATGTATTTCAAAAAAACTAGAACAAATATTTCAAAAATTTATATGGAATCAGAAAAGACCTCTCATAGTAACAGCAATCCTGAGAAAGAAGAACAAAGTTGGAAGAATCATTCTACCTCATATCAAACTATGCTATAAGGCCATAGTAATCAAAACAGTATGATACTGGCATAAAAATAGACACATAGAGCAATGGAACAGAATAGAGAGACCAGAAATAAACCCACACCTTTAGAGTCAATTAATATTCAACAGAGGAAGTAAGGACATACAATGTGCTAAAAATAATTTATTCAATAAATGGTGTGGGGAAACTTGGACAGATACATGCAGAAAAATGAAACTAGACCAACTTCTTACACCATACACAAGAATAAATTCAAAAGGATCAAAGACTTAAATGTTAGACCCAAAACAATAAAAATCATAGAAGAAAACATAGGCAGCAAAATCTTGGACACTGCTCATAGCCCATTTTATTGGCTTTATCTCCTCAAGCAAGGGAAACAAGAAAAAAATGAACAAATCATACCATGTCAAACTAAAAAGTTTTTTTGCAGCAAATGAAATCATCAACAAAATACTAAGACAACCCACAGAATGGGAGAACATAGTCACCTATACATCTGATAAGGGGTTAATATCCAAAATTTATAAAGAACTTACAAAACTCACCCCCCAAAAAAAATTTTAAAAATGTGCAAAGGTACAGTTTAAAATCTTTTGTCTTCTTTCTCTTTTTCAGGTAGGATAATTTATATTGCTTTGTCTCTAAACTAACTTTTCATTTTTAGTTGCCATATGCTTTTTAATCCTATATGTTTTTAAATCCTATGAACAAAGCCTTTATTTATTTATTTATTTATTTATTTATTTATTTATAGAGAGAGAGGAAGAGAAAAAGAAAGAGGAGAGAAACATCCATGTGTGGTTACCTCTTGCACACCCCCAAGTGGGGACCCGGCCTGCACCCCAGGCATGTGCCTTGACGAAATCAAATCAGTGGCCAATTGTTTCACAGGCTGGCACTCAATACACTGAGCCACACCAGCCAGGGCCTCATTTTATTTTACATATACTTTACTTTTTATTTTTAGAATTTCCATTAGTTTTTTTAATGGTTTCTATTTAATGGTTTTTATTTCTCTGCTGAGATTCTCCATTTATTTACTTTATGATAATATTTCTAAGTCCAAACATTTTTATAATAGCTTGTTTGAAAGTCTTGGTTCCTAATTTTAACTTCAACCATTTTGTAGTTTCAGGTTTGGTTATTACTGATCACTTTTTTCTCATCAAATGGTCATATTTTCCTTTTAATTATTGAATGTTTTAGTTTTGTATTGGTACCCTGGGCATTGTGGGTATTACATTGTAGACACTCTGAGTTCAGGTAGCTTTCTTTTAAGAGTGTTGAGTATTTTTCTATCAGTTAGTTAATTTGACTGGATTTAAACTCTAAACTCTGCCTCTTCTGCAGTGAGATTCAACCATTGTTACCTACAGGGCACCTTGGATATTTCTCTGTGTATGTACAGTTTACGGAAGAAGCAAGGATGTAGGCAAAGCTTAGACACAGGTTTGGGGGGTTATCCTCTGTGTAGTTACACCTTTTACCAACATCTCCCCAATGTCTTAATTTCTCTGGTGGCCCCGAACTCTGGTCTTAGCTTTTGAAACTTCTTGGACTTTGACTTTTCTGCTTATGTTCAGACTACTCTACACTTTATGAAGAAAAAGCTACATAAACACAAATATCTCCCAGTGAAAATCCTTCTTTCAGGGATTGTCTACCCTCCAGTTCTGCCTGATCTAGGTTGCTTTCCAGAACTGTCAATAATATTTTTTTCAGAATTTTATCCCAAAGTTTTTAATTGCTATCTGTAAGAAGACATTATTCACACAAGCCACTACACTGTTCTCAAAGGTAGAACTGCTTTGTCATTAATTAATCAAATTTGTTTTTAATTGTGCATGCATTTGAGAGTGAATACTAATTCTTTAAATATTTTACATAAGACTTTCAGCATTTGAATTGCAAATAATTAGGTTTTTAATTTTTTACACCCAAAAAGTAGTAAAATAAAGTAGAAGCTCAACATAGAAATTATTACTGTACCATCTACTTTGGAATCATTAACAAGAAACATATGAAGTGAGTATCATCATTTTAATGAAGAGTAATTGAGTCTCAGGAGTTGGGTATCTTACCCAAGATCACAATATTGATAGATTCTACCCCAAGATGATTAATTCATAATTCTAGAATAATCCAAATATGTTAAAGTTTTTATTAGGAAACAAAAACTTATTTCTTTTAGAAATATATCTCCATGTATTTTAACATAACTGTATCTGAAATCCCTTAGAAATTCCAAACAAAAAAGTTGTTATTGACAAAAAGAAACAATATAGTTTTTTGTTTTTTTGTTTATTAGAACACCATGGTAGCCAAATGAGATAACCTTTGTCATTAAAATAAATGATGAAAAATAAGTAATTTTTCTAAATTCAGGCAGGATAAACTTTTTATTCTTCTAAATTTAGTCTGAAGTAGCCCTTAATTTAATTCATTTTTAATGTTTATAATATTGGTATCAAATTGAAAAAAATTAATAAGGTACCTCATTTTCATCCAGTTCTTAGGCTAATTATTATCAAAGTTTTCAGAGTTAATTGTTACTTATTTGAAAAACATTTTATTGGACTTTTGGTGGAATTTCCCTATATCAGAAAATATAGGACCTTGTTGAGAACTGCCCTGCCTGGTTTCAGAAGCTGTAACCACCGCCCCCCCCACCCCACCCCTTGGCTAAGGCTGAGTGAGCAACCTTTGGACCATAAGCCACTAAGGAGACAAAGCTTATCTCCGTGGCAGGGGCCATGCTTCTTCACCTTTTTCTTCATCCTGTCTGGCCCTTAATGCTTGATTGGTTAGCCAATGATGGGTAAGATTCCTCAAGGGAAGGGTGACCTAAGACAGGCACAATCATGGGGAGGCCCCAGGAAAGGACTCGGCGGTCTACAACAAAAGAGGGTGATGGACTCTCATCCCTCGGCTTTGACATAGCCTGAGTCCTCATTCTGTCTTCCAGAAGTCTCCTAATCTCTTAGCTGCCTTACTTCCCCTGCCTGATTTAAGCCTGAAACAATGACAGAGGGCGGTGCAGCCCTATGCTGGAAAGGGTGGGTTCCCTGGGGTGATCAGGCCTAAGAAAGAATACATAAAATCCTGTGAAACCTGATTTCCTAAGAATGCTCTCAATTAAATGATAAGGGTCCAAGCAGAAAATGAGTTTGTTTCCCAAAGTTTTGTAGCTCTTTAGCTAACAGACCCTGACTCAGGATAAGCCTTAGTAGTTCTTTGTATGTTATCTATTGTTTGATCCTTACTGCCCGACAATGATTAATGAGCTTTACCTGTATTCCTGTGCAAAATGAACCCAATAAAAGCCCATTGAGGAAAAGGCTCTTGGCCCTTCTCCTTTGAGAGAATGGCCACCTCTCCTCCCCAAGCAGATCATGTCTTGGTAGATTTATTCTCATCTGCAGCGGATGGGGGGCTCTGTGGACAAAGCTCCCCCACAGGACCTGGTAAAAAATAATCTTTAGATTTCCACACCTACTTATAAGAAAACTTCCAATCTACCTACTCATCATCACAGTCAGAAACTCAGTGATAGATTGCCAGAAGGTCTTGTTATCACCTGTCTCATCAATCTATCTGAGCAAAATTGTTCGTAAGTTGATAAAATTAAAAATTGAGTATGTCTAGCCTCTTTTATGGGAGATAAGAGCTCAATGAAATTTTATATTCTCTCTCTCTCTCTCCCTCTCCCCCTCCACACACACTATACACAGTATCATATAAGGTATATGGATTTAATTCTAGTATTCTAAAAGAAATCAGAGGAAGTAGTGATTAATTTTACTTGTAAATATCACTAAAGCAACATTTTAATGATAAAATGGGGGGGAGGTTGATGGCAAAGAAAAGGAAATATACAAGTATTCCATGCAGAAGGAATAGAATGAAATATGGTATGAAGTTGTTGATGAACTATCAGAACTGAGAGCCTCAAATCTTTGCCTAAATAGAGGTTGTATAAGGCAGACAAAGCAGAAGCTAATGCTGGAAGTACAAAACGGGATGGCATTGTGAAGGGCTTTGAGTGCTACATTAAGGTGTTTAAAAATTTTCCCAGAGGCAATGGGACACCATCTCAGTATAGCTTTGTGAATTTTTTTCCAAAATGGAAAAAAGATTTATAGTTTCTCTTTAACTATACAGTTAAAAACTAACATATAGTTAAAAAGAGCAATGCATATATACTCACATATAAGTATATGTGATATATATTTTTGGTTAAAAAACAAAATACTATAAAACATACATGAGCAATAAATATCTAAAATGAGACCAATAGCAGCCAGCACTTTGCTTATGTCTTCCATGAAAGCTGATACTTAGAGAGACTATCTATATACCATAACAGAGCTTTGCAAATTCTTTTAGAACTTGTTAAATATATAATACCTTTTATAGAGAAATGTTAAAATATTTCATGAGAAGGGTAAATCTCATCCTACAATTTCTCCATTCCCATAAATTCATTGTCCAGAAGTTTCAAATCTGATACATAATGTCAGAAATGGCCAGAAAAGGATATTATATATCTTTTTAAAACACATTGTAGTATATCATAAACATGTAAAATGAAACACTCTACTATGCTATGCCTTGCCTTTTCACATAACAATTTTTCCTGAAAAGCATTGAATATTAAATACAAATGTTTTGAAGTAGATATAGAGAGGTGAGAAGAAATGCAAGCATATGAATTATTCATTTTTGCTTGTCTTACTGATTTTCTGACTAATTTGTTGTTCTCTTACATTATAAACAAAGCGTAATATTTCTAGTAATTTTACTGTTTTGAATTTATTGAGCATCTTTTGTCAATAACATGGTACTTGGAAAATGTAAATTTTATGCTTTGCTGAGCTATATCATTTAGACCAATACAAGACATAAAATTATTTGTCTTATGTATTTTTATAATTTTATCTATTATAGGCTGACAGAGGTCCATATTAAAAATTTTTTGCCTTATGATTTTAATGCAATCATTTTATATATAGGTAATGAATATATTTTCAGTGTGGATTAAATCTTTATAGTTTTTTATTTGATTCAGTTTTGAATTTTTTTTGTGTTTTTTTTTTTGTTTGTTTTTTTACTGGAACCGTGTGTTCTGTAGTATTAATGTACTGTCAGGGTTTAGTCTTCAGTTTGCGGCTCTTTATCTCATCTTTTACTTTCAAACTTTTGAGTTAACTTCATTTTATGTCTCCTGTACAAAGCATGTAGTTGGGTTTTGCTTGATTATTTAATATGGGCATTTTTTTTCTTTTAATAGGTAAGAAAATCTCATTTATATTTATGGATATAAAATTAATGCTAGGTTTAGTTTTTCCAGCTTAATTTATGTTATTTTTTAAGCATTTATACTTTCTTTCTCAGTAAGGTCTATGTTTCCATTACTCTGTATGTTTCCTTCTGATCATTTTAAAAGTTTATACTCTTTTAAAGCTATTGTGATCCTTTATAACTAATTTATTTAGTGGAATTAGTCTATTTCCTTACCAGTGCCTATTGATTTCCCTCTGCAAGTGAGGTTGAAATTTCAATAGATCTACTTTGAAATAGATCTTTCCGTCTTTGCAATCCCCTTTGCTGCACAATATGCTGTTAATTATACAATCCATGGCTTTTCTAGAGGCTATTTTCACAGCCTTAAACACACATATACCTCCTGCTAATTTACTAAATGTACATATACATCTTTTCCCCTGAACACATTTCTCTGTAGCTGAAATCTGCTCCCCAACCACAGGTTTCTTTCACTCTGCAATGCAGTTGCCTTAAAGAGAGTGGATTTCTTTAGTTACATCAACTTCCTTTGTGATATCCTAGTATGAAATAAATGTGAGGGAATTCTCTGCAGCAGTTCTCAGCATTGAAGCAAGTCTGCTTCTCCAAGTGAGGGATCATTGACCTTGCTACTCAGGGTAGCTCACTACCTTTGAGAAGCCAGTGTCCAAGTACCCTTCCCTGATGCTTTCCCAGGCATGCTTTATAGGCATTCACCCTCATTCCTGTGTTATCTTTACTCCAATAGAATATATATGTATATAATTTCCTTGTGTAGTTATTTCTCACAATGGGTTAAAAGTTAAATGTAAGAACTGAAAGACTCCTGGAAGCACACATAGGGTAAAAGCTCCTTGACATTGGTCTTGGCAATAACTTTATGGGCATGACAGTAAAGCACAAACAATAAAAGCAAAAACCAACTAGTGTAACTACATTAAACTTTAAAGCTTCTGCGCAGCAAAAGAAACAATCAATAACAAGAAAGACAGCCTGCAGAATAGGAGAAAATGTTTGCAAACCACATATCTGATGAGTTAATACCTAAAATATATAAAAAAAACTTATAAAACTCAAAGAGTAAAAATATAACGATAAAAATGATTTAAAATGAACAAAGAATCTGAACAGAAATTTGCCAAAAACTATATTAAATGGCCAACAGTAACATGAAAAAGTACTGAACATCACTAATCGTCAGGGAAACGCAAATCAAAGCCACGACGCATTAACGTCTCTGGCCGTCGGAGCTGCTGTGATCGTGGAGATGAGAGGTAAGTGCTGGATGGCGGGAATGTGGGAAAAGAGGAACACGTGCACTGCGGGAGGGAATGCAATGGCACAGCCACTGTGGAAAATAGAATGGAGAATCCTTAAAAACTTAAAATTAAAATCCAGCAATTGTACTTAAGGGTATATATCTGAAGAAAATGAAATTACTATTTCAAAGAGACATTTACACCCCTCCATGTTTTTTGGCATCATTATTTACAATAACCTAGACATGGAAACAATTTAAGTGTTCATAAATGAAGGAATGGGTAAAAAATGTGGTATATATACATATATAATGGGTTATTCAGTTATTAAACAGAGGAAATCCCGCCATTTGCAATAACATAGATGGGACTTGAGGGCATTAAGCTAAATAAAATGAGTGAAACAGAGAAAGAAAAATACTGTATGATCTTGTGTCTATGTGAAACAATAATTTTAAAAGGCCTTTTCAAGAGGTTGTGGGGAGGAACAAAGTGATAGGGAAATGGGTGAAGGTGGGTAAAAGGTATGGACTTCACCTACAAAATAAATCTGGGATGCAATGTATAGTATCATAACTAGAGTTAAAAATACTGGATTGTATATTTGAAAGTTGCTTAGAGAGAAGATCCTAAGAGTTCTCATTACAAAAAATTTGTGAGGTGATGAAGTGATATATGTGAAAGTAACTATTGTGGTAATCATTTTGAGTTATGTACACACATGTATATCAAATTATTACATTGTATACCTTAAACTTACACAGTATTCATGTAATTATATTTTAATAAAGGTGGGATAAAAAAGAGGCAACTACAATATTGCAACAACAACAACAAAAAAATAGAAATCTGCCCCACCAGGTCCAATGTGTAAACCCACGCAATAGACTGATTTATCCCAAACCCTCTGCGCCGTGTAAGCACCATGTCTGAGGGACGGGCAGAGACTGAAATTCGTCCTGATGGTCTGATGCTATTGTCCAAGGTGGGAGGGGTCAGTCACTACTCAGTGAGCACAGAGGAGTGCTGAAAAAAAGTATAACTGGAAATTATAAGACAGAAATTGCCAGAATTGAAAAATTGATGCTATGTGTGTTTATCGACATGATTTATTTTTTTCTCTAAATTAGATAAATGAGTAATTTGTCTAGTGTTCATTTTTATAGAATAGTTCGTGCTTAACAAAACTATTAAGAACTGAGAAACTTTTGCAGAACACAATAAAAGATAAGATTCATTGGTAAGAGTTTTTTTTCTCCAAGTGCAATTTGCTGGAAATGATTCAGACTTGTTGCTTTTGTCTTATACATTGTATTTTGCAACACCTTGATTTTTTCAAAGCCAAAAAGAAAACAGCTACTAAGAGTTAAATACACAGGTGAAATACAATCTAAGAGAAAGCACTAAGGATTCAAAATAGTTTATTTTCCTTATCAATTTATATCTTGGTTGTACGGGCTCAATAGCCAATCTTATTCTATGAATGCATTCTCCATCATAAACATTCCTAAAAATTTAAAACCTCTCATCCAAGCACATTTTTAATATCATTTTATTTTCACAATCTGTCATTTGAATTAGTTTTATGAGATTATCATAACAAAAAACTCTTGCTTTCTTCAGAAATAAGGGCTTTAGTAATAAAACAACTGGAAAGTATCTAATGTTTCAATTTTCTTTAATAAAACAAGTATTTTCAATTTTATAGCCCAAAATAAACTTAGACAAATTTTGGAGTTTTAAGAGAAGTAAAATGATAATAATATAAAGAATGGCATCATTTTTCATATGTTTATAAAATACAGGATGAACATATCAATAAAGACAGACCTAAAATACACTTTAGTAAAACATTTTTAAAATTTAACATAATGAAATATTCTAAAACCTCGTTATGAAATACTCCGTCTAGTGAACTACCAAAGGTTCACTGGTTGGTCAATGCTAAATGTGTTTGAATTTAAGGCATTTTCATTTCACCGATGTTGGCATAGTCTACATTTTTTAAAATCCTCACCTCATGAATTTTTTTTATTGTTTTTAGAGAGGGAGGAGGGGAGAGAGGAAGGAAGAGAGAGAGACATCAATGTGAGAGAGAAGCATTGATAGGTTGCCTTCCATGCCCTGACTAGGGATGGCACATGCCTAGACGAGGGATTAAACCCACAACCTAGGTTTTGAGGAATTGAACCCGCAACTTTCCTGTTGCAGGATGATGCTCAACCAGCTGAGCCACCTTGGCCAGGGCTAATGTGCTTTTGACATTTATTTCAGTTGTATTATCTCTCTTTGAACTAATTACTATTCAGACTATATATATAGTTGTAATTCACACACACACACACACACACACACACACACACTTTGACCCATCCTGTCAGATAGCCAAGAGATCAGGGCCAAGTGTAAAGTCAGCACCCAAAATATAATTGTTGAAGGAACAAATAATCGTATTACTGTCATTATAAGCAAAGCACTCTTGGTGTAGAAAGCAGAATATGTAGCAAGCAGTATGTAGCCATTAGGACTTCATTCAGCATAAAATATAAGAAAATCAAACTTACAGGGTTCTTACTAAATAGGATTTTTTTCTATAAAGGAAAAATTCAGGAGTTAGCCTCACAGGAGTGCCCATGGGGTCTCTGGGTCACACTGGAAGAAGAAGAGTTATCTTGGGCCGCACATTAAATACACAAATACTAACAAAAACTGATGAGCAAGAAAAAGGTTTTCAGTAAATTTATGATTTTGCGATGAGCCACTTTCATAGCCATCCTGGCTGCACGCGGCCCATGGGCTGTGCGTTGGGTGCCCCTGCTAGTGCCTCTGATGCCAGAGACCAACTTCAGGTAGTTTTCCAATCTGCCCTCTCACTTTGTGGCTTTCCTTTCTAACTCATGTGGTGATAACACTCATGACAAGATGCAATTATATCTCTATACACTGCAACTACATTCAAGAATGGGCCGAGGGCAAAAGCTTTCCTTCAAATCCTTGCAACAGTCTTTCCATTAGGTTTCATTGGTAAGAACTGGGTATGAAGTTCCATCAAATTTTGCAGATAAAAATACAAGACACCAAGTTAAATTTGCTACAACAAATTTTCTTGTAAGCGGGTTCAATGCAATATTTGGAAGATAAAAATTAGTCATCATTTATCTGAGATTCAAATTTAACGGGGCATCCTGTCCTTCATCTAGCAATCCTAACTGGATGCACAGCCACCCTACTGCAATGGAAGTTGGGAAGCCACGCAAGACAGTCACGATTTATCATTTAGCCCTGAGCACATTGCCTGTCTGGGGGCAGAGGGGAAACACTGATAATTTTTTTTTTTTTCAAGAAAAAGAGAGGTGAGAAAGGGCAGATCTGATCTATGCATATGTCAACACTCATAGAACAATATCACAAAAGAAGAAAAAAAATAAAAGAAAGATGAGAAGGTGAAGGAGAGGGAAAAGGAAGAGGAGAAAAAGAAATCTTTTACTGTATATAAAGTTTAAATGAATGTTGCCACTTATATGCATAATATAGGCATGCAAAAAATTAGAAAAAACCTTAAAAGTCACTTAGCTATTAGTACTCTCTCCTCAAAACATAATTGATAGCTAGTAACACCAGATAAGTTCCTGTACAGCCTTTACTCCACATTTGTAAAACATATCTACAGATGAAATACATATTTGAAGCAAATTGTATTTAGTATCTTGCTTTATCAGTGATAAGTTAAGCATTTTCTATAATTACATTTTCTATATATAATATAATGATTAAATATCTATTGTTTAGTGAATCATTTTATATATTTAGTGATATAATTATGATATATCTGTATATTAATTTATATATACAATAAAATATACATAATTATTTTAATCAGAAATAAATATAAATATTTTTAACAAATGCATAACAATATTCTTGGAGAAGAGTTGCTGTGGTAATTTTGTGTTAGCTATAAACAGAGTCTTAGTTTCTCCCTACATTCCTTTTCCACACTTGCCAAGGAGCTGCCAGGACGACTGTCCACCACGATACACTGCCCTTTCTCTTCTCTCGCTGTAAACTACGAATGCAGTGACTGCGGCAAAGTGCTCATCTTTAATACTTTTTTAATGCTCAGTGAATGTAGAAAGAGCAATGAAACATCCGTTAAGGAAAGTTTGTTGGTCTTTGAACCTTATCAAAATATAGGATCAGAAAGCTCTGATATTTGCCTCTATATGATGTACTTTTAGATCACTTAAACTCTGTGGTATATTTGTAAATTTTCCTGCTGCACCAATTGTAAAGACATATAAGAACCACTATACTGTTAGAAGAGTCAGATCTTTGAAATTTCTAGTGCTTTTCATTGCAATGTCAAAGTAAAAGACAAGATAATCAGTGGGTTCTATGTACACAAAACTCAATAGTAAAGTTTAATTCAAGATGAAGTGCAGATTAGAAATTCAGAGATAATTCATTTCCATGCCTGTATGTATGAGTATCTCAGTTAGTACCTCAGATGTCAGAGAAAGATTAGTTTTCCACAGTACACTGCCCTCTCTTCTAAGGTGTGGCTCGAGATCAGAAGGCCATCTTATAATGTCCAGGTGGTAGGCAGGGGGTACATAGCAGGTGGATATTGTTTTTTGGAGCATTCAGTTTAAGTTTCACGGCATTTAAATTGTGCATTCTGGTTACCAAGTCCAAGCAGGCAGAAGAAGATGTTGGACCTAGGGTAACCCTATGGCTGAGTATAAAATGTTAAGTGATGGAGCGGTCATGAGGCAGCAACATGGGGTCTCGTATGGCCACAAGGACCACTACTGCAGCTTTGGAGTTATTTTTTTCCCAGTTCAATGAATCCAGCCAATAAGGAGACAATGTCCCAAATGGACTCAGATAGTTTCTTACTTAGATAGTAACAGCCAGGTCAGCATAGTTTGTGCTGACCCAGTGTGCCAATCCCTGCAGGAAGGTACCAGACTGGAGGGGCCAGATAACAGCAGCATGGGTCTTGGGTTGCTCTGACAGTGGAGAGTCAATTCCAAATGCTAAACTAAGGGGTTTTCCCTTAGCCGTTGTACTCTAAAGGAGGGTAAGAGAGAAAGTCCTGTGCTCAATGGAAACTAGGGAAATGGAATAGAAACAGCCTTATGACAGTTTCCCCAGAAGATAAGGAGGTGGGTGAAAAATGGTTTTGTGGCAACTCTTCACCACGCTTTTTATTCCCTGCTCAAGAGAAGTCACAGGGTTTTCTACAAAGACTTGGGTTAGACTGCTATTAATCCTTGCCTACTTGGTTTGTGGGGACACATGCAAAGTTACCAGTACACCCTGATGGAACTTCCCCCATATAGAATGACTCAAGGGATGCTAGGCATTAAAAAAAAAAAAAAAAAAAAAAAAAAAAAAAGGGCTACAAATGCCTTGTTTTTTATTTTTTCCTTAAATCAAAGACATAAGCAATTACTAAACTAATGAGTTTTTTATCATGACATTGGTGTGTCTTGACATACCGTAAGTAAGCAACACATGGAGAAAACAAATTTTTAATCTAATTAATTTAGACTCTGAGCTGTTAAGTATTAACCAGTCCCTGTTGGCCTTAAACCACAATTAATTTGCAGATAGATGAGTAAATGTAATCTATACTTGACACTCACCCCCACTAGTGAACACACTGCACCTCAGTGTAGCCCAGCATCTCAGACTGATCCAAGTCCCTGTGGACATGCCAGATGGACATCTAATCTCTGCTTGAATACTTATAAATCATGACTTCACAGAAGACTTCTTTACATTATTAGACAATTCTAATGATCAGGAAGATTTTGCGATTAATCCTGAAACATCAACTTATCTCTAGTAGCACAGATTATTTTCTTGTTTTTCTTTTCATTTTCTCTACTACAAAACACCAGAGAAACTGCTGCCTTGTCTGTGTGTTGTTCTCAATGAACTGGGAACACTCATCTTCACTTTTTCTGATCATTAGTTTTTAGAAATAGGTCAGGGGGGTGCAAAGAAAAGAGTGTTCCTGATTTGATAGCTTCCTCCTGCACAGGAACATAATTCAGTCCTTAATTTCAAGAATTAAGTCCTGGGAAACATCAGAAAATCTAAATAGGTAACAAAGAAATGAACATCTTTCCCATTTATAATATGGCAATTATGGGAGGCAGCATTAAAATAATATTTTAGTGAGAAGTACTTGCCAGGGGACATAACCTCTTCCTTTCCTGTACCGAGTTCTGACCTTGACTCTTCTTACAACTGTCTACTTAAATTATTTCTAATTTTTTTAAAATTTAATCTTTATTGTATTTTTCCCAGTACCACTTAGTCCCCTTATGCCCCCACCCCCCAGCCATCTCCACACTTTTGTCCATGTCCACAAGACCCTTTTCCTTCTTGTTCAATATCACAGTCCTCCGAATCCATCTATTTAGTCAATACCTTTATTGAGCAGTACTGTGTACCGTGGTAAATTTCTGCCTTCATTAACTGTGCATCATGTAGAAGACAATTGAAAACTCAATAAAAAGCCCTTGCCAATGGCTCTGTTGGTTGGTCCCGTACACCAAAAAGGCTGTGGGTTTGATCCTTGGTACTGGGCAACCAACTGATGTTTCTCAACGGCAATATTTCTCTTTCTCTCCCCCTTCTCTCTCTCTCTCTCTTCCTTCATCTTGCTCTATAATCAATAAATGTATCCTTGGGTGAGGATTAACAAACTTAATAAAGATAATTTCAAAGTAATGAAGAAAATGTAAAAGGTGATGTGGCAGAGAATGGGTGGAGAGATTTTATAGGCGTCTTCTGTGTATGGGGCAAAACATTCTTTAATACAAGCAACTAAGTTACTTCATGGAGGAAGATCAACCAAAGTGAAGATTCTTTTAAATAAATAGAATTTTATATGCTGCAACTTTCAATTTAAAGTTACTTATTTAATTTATTCAAGATTTGCTTTAGAAAATATTTGTGGGTCTCTTGAATATAAGAAAACTTACAGAAAAGACTTATTCTATCTAATGAATCAAAACACTAACCTATTTGAATTTGTATTCTTTTAATGTATATTGAAATTACGTTCATTTTATAATCTTACAGAGTAAATAGGACCCTTTCCCCTTTATTTAACCTTTGAAATTTGTCCTAATTTTTTCCAGATTCAGTTCAAATCCCATCTTGCTAGCAAAACATTTATCTTCCAATTCAGTTTGAACTCCAAGCTCCCTGTACGTTTTCATTTGCTTTACTGATCCTCGTGTTACCAAACAAATGTGGGGGTTTGGCAGCCTGTTGCTACAAAAGCCAAAATCACAAGGCAGATGCTGGCATAAAAAGGAAAGAGGTTTTATTCAGGTGTGTCTGATCTGGGTAATGGTGGACTGCTGTCTCAAAGTTCACCTCCTCTGCAAGATCAAGACAAAACCCAGCATCAAAGATTCCTGCTACATTTTAAAGTACAGACATCTGGAGCCTGCAGGCTGCTACTAACCAGACTAACCACCCGTCCAGGTAGCTTACTTTTTCCCAGCTGCTCTCCAATTCAGGCTCCTTCCTGGAGCTTGTGTCTGCAGCCTGCATGGCCATGGGCAGCTAGGGCCACAGGGTCAGGTGCTCCTGGACAAGGGAGCATGCAAATGTACGGGTATGTGCATCACCACGTGGGCAAGAGAGAGAGGACTCCCTCCTGGAGGCCATGGGCCACATGGCCCACGGAGAGGACAGGTGAGTTCATGAGTTCACTGTGTTAGAACAGCTCATGAGCAAACATGAGCTGCAACCAGAGGGCCAGTTTCTTTGTTCTCCCGTGATTATACTAGCTTTAGTGTGGGACAGACTAGGTGCTTTCTCAGAAAGAGCAATCAGCTTTTCAAAATTTTGCAGGCTTCAGGTGGGTCCACCTCCCAGCCAATCCCTTCTTTCCCCAGGCTAGACTGACAGGCCTCTGTGGTTCAGCCCCTCCCCTGCACCATTTTGACTTCTATTAGACATGTGCCTGCCTTCCCCTGGTCCTACCCACAATCTAGGACTGAAGTGTGTGGGGAGGGATATTTCCTACCCAATTATCTTGCTATCTTTTCATGAGTTGTGGCTCTATCCATTGATATCTCTAGCTTTCTGTGTGCTCAGTGTGAGAACCTACACTGCTGCCATCCGGGCTAATGAAGACTCCTGGATAGACCATCCACTGGTAACACTGGGACTCTGTGTCTCTGACTGGACCAGGAGCTCCATGAGGGACTCAATGGCTCGTCCTTTGCTAGGGATAAACGAAACCATGAATCAATGACTGACTGAACTGAGTAATGAGGGAGGTGTCATGCCATGTCACGGTGACAGAAGAAACAATAAACTTTATTTATTTTTATCTATTATACATTTATTTTATTTAAATCCTCAACCAAAGATATATTTATTGATTTTAGAGAAAATGGAAAGGAGAAAAACATCGATGTGAGAAACATCAATCAGTTGCCTCCCATATGTGACTAAAAGGGATCACACTCACAACCTAGGTATGTGCCCAGACAGAGAATTGAATCCAGTTTTTGGTGCGCAAACCTCCAACCAACCAAGCCACCTAGCCTTGGTGGAAACTGCATGTGTGACAAACGATCTTTATTGCCAGTTACAAATTTAAGTTGCATCTCAAAATTTACTAAAAGAAAAATATTATGCTTACCTACCTACATAAGAAATGTGTTTTAAAAGGTAATCAGGGAATATCTTTGCTTCTCCCACAGACCTGGCATATTTTCTCTTTATAGTTAATGAAAACTGTGTAAATAACAACATTTCCCTTTTAACTTGGACTTTCTGGGATATTAGAGTAACAAATTTATGTCTTAATTACCTTTTAGTCCTTATATCTGCTTATCTGTGTTCTCTTCTTCTCTTGGTCTGTTTCTCTTGTTCTAATTCATATTTTCCCTAGTTCTAATAGTTCATTTGTTTTAGTAGTTTGTTGGTTGTGGGTTTTTTTTTTTATAAGCCACACTAAACACTTTGTGGATTAACTAGATACATAAACAACTAATTGCTTAAAACTGTTCTGAGTGTATTTCCTATACCACCTCTAATTCATATGAGTTCTCAAAATTTTTTCTTCCAATCTTTGAAGTTCTATTTTTCTTCTAAATGTCTCTCCAAGAAATAGTAAATTTTTAAAATATATGTAATTTATATTAAAAATTAAGTTAAATTGTTAACATTACCTAATTTCACTCTCTTATTTGTAAATCACTCAAAAAAAAAAAAAAAAATCAACCCTGGATGCTGTGGCTCAGTGGACTGAGTTCCAGCCAACCTGTGAATCAAAGGATTGCTGGTTCGATTCCCAATCAGGGCATATGCCTGGGTTGTGGGTTAGGCCTCCAGTAGGGAGTGCTTGAGAGGCAACCACACACTGATGTTTCTCTCCCTCTCTTTCTCCCTCACCTTTCCCTCTCTAAAAATAAATTAATAAAATATTTTTAAAAAATCAAAGCTCTTTTATTTTAGTGTGAATCATTCGTCCGAGCACTTATTACTCTCATTTTATTTTCCTTTTAATTTCCATCTTCACATTTATACATTTTATTCTTGGATATGATTATGGATTTTTTAATAATCTCTGTGTATCATTTTTATCTAATAATTTCTTCATCTCATTTGACTCTAATGAAATAATTTAAAATAGACTCTTATGGAAAATTATAGTAGCTTAGAAGCTATTGATAAGTTGCCTATCACATTTTAAATTACTGTATGGGAAAACATCATAAAAACTTTTTCAAATTCAAAAGAAAAACTGCAAATATAATTTAATTCACATAGATAATTACGAAATAATTTCTTTTTAGAGCAACAAGTATAAAGGACACATGGATAAAAACTAGGGGGGTGGAAATAGGAGGGAGGTGGGGAGGGCTGGGGAGGTGGGCTGGGATGGGAGTAAAAGACAGAAAACTGTACAAGAACAACAATTAAAATAAAAAATATTAAAAAAAGAAAACAGAATTAGAAAAAAAATTGAAAGAACTAAAAAAAAAAGAAAGAATTTCTTTAATGCCCTAACAGCTCTTGTAAATTACTAAGAAAAGATGAATATCTCAAAAGATTAAAGATCAAATATGTGAACATGGAGGTCACAGAAAAGATGTACAACTTTATCAAAATAAATGCAATATAAAGAACCATGAGATACTGGGAGATAAATACATTTTTTTATTTATCAGATAGGCAGAGATGAATTTATTTGATAACAATGAGTTTTATCCAAGGTACTGAGAAATAACTCCTGTCACATACTGTTAATGAGAACACATATTGCTGCAAATTTCAGAAGGCAGTGTTTATCAACATTTTTAATAATTATGTAAACATCCTTTAATCCAGTCAATCAACTTCTGGGTTTTTTATAAATATATTTGTGTTATAGAAATATTAAATATGCAAATTTCAGTATTACTTATAATCCTGAGATAAAGGAAAAATATTTATCAAAAGGTGGCTAAATTTGCTCCTTCACTCAGTAATTATTGTTCAGTATAAGCCATGCTTAGTTCTAGACTTTGCAATCTGAAGTGAACAAGATAAATTTTACGCTCTAGTGGGGTGCATGGAAAATGAATGAGTGACAAAGATAACCATTCATACATGTGCCCATATACATATTGAGATTATAATACATGCTCTGATGAAAACAATAAGAAACCTGATAGGGGAGATAGGTGGCCCATATTAGATGGGGTGGTCAAGGAAGGACTTGGAGAAGGCGACACAGAAGTGTGACTGAAGGGCCAAGCACAGGCTACGTGTTAACAGGGGCATTAGTGTGGTGACACATTGGTGCAAAGCTGCCGCTATAAAATGGGAGATACGCCTAAATGGTTTATCATAGAATGCATCCTGTAATCTTTCTTGTTAAAACTTACTAATGTTTAAGAAATGTTACAAAACAGTATTATATAATCCTATTTTTAAATGAATACATGCAAGTGTGTCATAATTCTCTGTGTGTGTTAAAAAACCATTGACATTGATGATATTTTCAAGGAACAGGATTTAGATATCAGAAGGCTTTAAAATTGTATCTCACACCCACATATTCTATAAACATTTTCATCAAAAGAAATGGTATTTTAAAATAATAATTTCAGAGTTTATATATATATATATTCCAAAATATTACATCGTAATATTTACTTCAGATAACCTGCATTTTTCAGACTAAAGAATGTATCATGAATTTTATCAATTTTTTAATTTGTTGATTATAGTTGACATACAATCCTGTATTAGTTTCAGGTGTACAACTCAGTGATTAAATACTTAGATTACTTACCCAATAACTAAGTATTTAGTCATTAACTAAACACTTAATAATTATGGTGTTGGTACCCATCTGACACCATAGTTATTATAATATGATTGACTGTACTCCCTATGCTGTACTTTACATCCCCATGACTGTTCTGTAGCTCCCAATTGTACTTTTTAATCCCTTCACCTTTTTCACCTATTACCACAACCCCTCCCATACAGTGACCATCAAAATGTTGTGTAAATCTGTGTCTGTTCCATTCCGCTTATTCGTTTAGTTTGATTTTCAGACTCCACACAAAAGTGACATCCTGTGGCATTTATCTTTCTCTGTCTGACATTTAACTCAGCACAATACCCCCTAGATTCATTCATGTTGTCACAAATGGCAAGATTTTGTTCTTATTTATGGCTGAGCCATATTCCATTGTATATATGCATTACATCTTCTTTATCCACTAATCTATTGTATGACACTTAGGTTGCTTCCATATCTTGGCTATTGTAAATAATGCTTCAATGAACATATGGATGCATATGTATTTTTATATTAATGTTTTGGGTTTCTTCAGATAAATAAATTTTCCAGGTCCTCCTTTCACTCTTGTTATAGCCTTTGTTTTAAAGTCTATTTTGTCTTGTATAAGTCTTGCTACCCCAAGTTTTTCTTTTTATTTTCATGAAATACCTTTTTCCATTCCTTTCAATCTGTGCATGTCCTTTGATCTGAAGTGAGTCTATTGTAGACAGCTCACGTATGGGCCTTGTGTGCTTCTCCATTCAGCCTCCATAGGTCTTTTAATTGGAACATTTAATCCATTTGCACTTAAAGTAATTGTTGATGCATGTGTATTATTGCCATTTTATTTTATATTTTTGATCATTTCTCCATCTTCTATAGAAGATCCTTTAGCATTTCTTATAACACTGGCTTGGTATTGATAAACTCCTTTAGCTTTTTCTGGTATGTCCTTTGATTCTTAATAACAGTTTTGCTGTAGTAATCTTAGTTGTAGGCTTTAATTGATTCTTTAACATTACAACTGTGAGTCGCTTTCAATTTTTTTAAGAAAATGGTCATGTTAGATAAAAATAGGAAGATAGATGCTGAAAATAAAGTAAAGACATAAGTGGCAACAGCCGAGAGTGGTCATTCCTCCATCCAGTACGTTGCATCTTCTCGAACACTCCCCTCCGCCAGTCCACTTAACGCACCCCCCCAACTCCTGTCAGCTCTGGGGGCTCTTCTGATATGCAGAAGATGCACTCCACTTCTATCCCTTCGTGCAGTATCATAAGACCCAAATTCTCTTTTTCAGGACACTATCAGGATAGGACTTATCAAAATAATAGCTATTTAAGTCGTACACAACATAGTATTTGATGTCATTGTTTTGTAGCTTGTGAAAAAAAATCCTGGGGAAAAATTTTCTTTGTCTTTTGCTGAGGCAATGTCGCACCTTTTAGATGATCACCAGACTCTGGTCTAATCAGTAAAACTCTATGGCCAAAAGCCAATTTGTTTCAATGATGAGAGTTGAATTAAATTAGAAAGCTTTAAGGTAATTGGGTGTTCAGGTACCAACCTCATATGTCTGGGCTCTAACAAGAAGAGCCTACATCATTTTGATCAAATAAGAAAGCGCTTTAGCTCTCTCCTCAGAGAGGTGATGTAGTCGGGACAGGTGCCTTGTCTTGGCTGGTACCAAACATCCATTGGGATCTGGTGACTTAAGAGACCAGATGAACACCCCATACCTGGTGACTCATTGACTGTCACGGTTCATGTCATATGTCTCCACAGTTAGCTGCACCATCATAATGTGCAATAAAGTAGAAGCAATAAAGTAACCTTGAATATGTGTTTGTTCCCTGTCATTAGATAAAAATCGAAAAGCAAAAAACCATACCTGTAAATGGTTCCTACTTACAAATCCAATTTATGCAAGTGCCAACCTCTGATTTAGAATAGTGGTTTGAGTGCCTCTTCATGCAGAAATTTGCCTTTGGAGGATACATGAACAGCATCAAATAGTGGAACAATGTATTTTTATTGCATCATCATCAGAGGTGATGAATAGATTTGAAAAGTAGTAAGAGAAAAGGACAATATTCTGCGTCACCTGCATGTTCAGGGAGAGAGGAAAGAGAACAGGTGCTCTGGATAGGTTATGTTGACTTAGTGCAGAGTCCTGATGTAAGCACAGAGAATCCTCACATCCTTGACATCTGGACACCTACTATATTATCTTTATACTCAGAACAAATGAAACTGATTGCTAGCATACAGAAGGTTTTTACAATCAGCAGGAAAGAAAGATCAAAAGATAGTATGTGACCAGGTTATCAAACTGAGAGGTCACAGAGAAGAGCTAACTCATTTTAAATGTTGATGTGGTGGTCAAAACACACATGTTCTCAAATGAGAGGCTCCACTTTACATTACGCAGCTAAATAACGGCAGAGCTGATATGTGCATTTGCTTTTTTCACTTGGGCCATACTATCTCTGAAGCAAACTTTTCTTGAAATAACCACACTTCCTTTAGCTTTGAATCTACCAATTTTCATTGAAAATAAATATTTGAAGCAGTTATTTTGGCATGATTCTCATTGACTGTTAAGTCCAATAATAAAAGATTTTCCAGGTAAAATTTACTATTTTAAATTGGTTTTAAAAAGTGCATATATATTGCATATATATAAGTAGTATTTGTCACCTACCATGTGCTAGTCACCAAGTTACATCATTTACATTTAATTACTGCATAGACCTCACGATGACATTGTACAGCAGATATTCCAACCTAAACTTACTGATTTATAAGGTACCCTTTTTGAAATAATGAATTATTTACTGTGCTTCTTAGAACTTTAGAAGTGCTGTACTCTGCATCTCTACCCCTAAATCTCCTGTTGGTGTTGGTGAGATTTTTATCGTAGCAACTTGACTCTCACAAGTTCTCGCTTCTTTTTAGAGATTACTGCATTACCTTTACATGCTGCTATATAACTTTTACAGTTTGAAGAGGCATAGGGACAAGTTCATTTAAAATAAGCAGATGTGTTTCAATAAGCCTGGCAGTGTTATAGTAAAGGGGAAAATGACCTTTTATTTCTTCAAAATCCTTTTCCAGTAGGGTCTATTGTCTCATAAATATTGGAATAGCCGAAGATTTTTAAATGGTGAGGAAAATGCTTAAAGTATAGACATTTTTCTCTTTCTATTTTTACTGTTTTTCCCTTTCCATATATATTATGTATTTTCTTCTTAAAATGTGCATTACCTTTAGATAAAGTACAATTGTTTTTATTTTAGAGTCAATGCATTTTAATGAAATTAATATATGTGAATATTACATAGTCAAATAATATGTTCAGAATGCAATACAACTAATGCTTAATTAAATTCTAGAACAACCCCAAAACTAAATACAAGTGAAGAAAGCTGTCTCTACCTCAAACAAAATTCCTCTAATGAATTAGGTTGTCCTGGAAAATTGATGGTATATGTCTTAAATATTATTCTTCTTCTTTTTAACATACGTATTTTTTTTCTTTTTTGATATTCTTTTCTTCTTTAGAGTCATGGCATTTTCATTTGATCCTCTTCAAGAAAATTTTTTACCCAGGAATCACAATTGGCTTCCTGTCTGGAAGAATGTATCCATTGAATTTCTTTCTTTTTTTCTTTTCCTTGTGAACTAGAATTCAATCTCATGGTTCTTTAAGTCTGTGTGCACAAGAGTCACTTGAAAAGTGTATTCAAATGCAGATTCCTGAGTTCCACCCATGTGACTTGGTTCCTTAGCTCAGGTAAGACCCGGAATTTGCTTTTTGGACAAGCACTCCATATGCTTTTGATGCACAGGTGTTCTGGGTCCCACCTGAAAATCGCCTGTTGCTCTATCTAGAGATTCGGTCATGGTGAACAAATAAATTCCTCACTTTGGAAGTTAGATAACAAGTGTAGGGGAGAGTAATGGGGAGAAATGAGGAACAACAATAAAAAAGTTTAATTAAAAAAAAGAAACTGGGTAACAATCCCCGAATGTCACAGTTTGGCTGTATGTCCACTTGAGACAATGCATGGGCGAGCCTGGGCACTAGATGACACCTGGACTACACAGCCTCACATGGCCCACAGAGCCACAAAGAAGAAGATTCTCTGAAGAATATCTAGGGATGGCAAACTCCATATTTCAACAGCTTCCACAGAGGGGCTTAGCTCCCTCCAAATTTTTAGTCTAATTCTGAGTTAATGGAAATTTCTTATTTATACAAAGATTTTTTTTTCTTTCTTTCAAGAAGGGCTACCAAGGATAAGGCAAGATTTAACACAAAGGAGAAAACACACCATGTTGAACACCAGACACTAGGACAACCTGATATATTAATATTTGGTGACAAAAAGTCCTTCTACCTAATTTGCAAATCCATATCATATTAGGCTAACATTTTGAAGGCTATATCTTTGTGAAAGCATACATATATCCCTAATATTAAAATTTTCATAAGATTATGGAGGTAGCTAATGAGAGAGCTTAAATTTTCCTTTAATTAGACCATTCTACCTCCCAAACCTAAAATATTATTGAAATCACTACTTTTTATATATAATTTTAATCATTTTGCTCTTTCTCTTTACTATTTATCTATAGATCCATCTACAGATCT
This sequence comes from Anoura caudifer, assembly GCA_004027475.1. Lineage (NCBI taxonomy): Eukaryota > Metazoa > Chordata > Mammalia > Chiroptera > Phyllostomidae > Anoura > Anoura caudifer. Next base: position 8,204 of record PVKU01005353.1, on the reverse strand, counting down.
TCATCAAAAATAAATATTCAAGGCAGTTGCTTTGACATCATATATGTTTTTGTTATTATATATTATTTCTAATCCTTTGTGTAGGTTTTCTTATTTTGTGTTCCTATTACAATGCTGGAATGATAGGCCTAAATCTAGATTTAAAATATCTGAAGAATAATAAACATTTTCATTTCAGTGTTAACATTTTCACTATAAAATTATTGCTAAAATTAGTATTAAACAGGAATTCTAACCTTGCCCGGAAAACATACATAGTTAAAGAATACTTATTTACAACTACAATGACAATTTTAATGTGATTATCTAATGGAAGATTAATATTCATTAATGCCTCACGCATTAATTGTTTAGGTCAAGTTTTTATTGTTTGTTGACATTAGCCTACCAATATAATTTGAACTAGCTGATATGATTTTGTGTGGTACTATGTTATGTTATCATGGAAATGTTATTAAAATAATTTTTTCAACAATAACTTTTTATAAATCAATTCATTATGTTATATTATTTATTGCAATGGTTTTGGTTTTACATAAAAAAGAAATTTTTAATTTGAAGACTACTAATATAAAGCTAAGTTGCACCACCCCTGTTAGTTCTCTAAGTTTGCATTTATTCTTGTTTTACATTTTGTTTCATTTTCAGATCTATCACATCTCTAGTCTTTGCTGAATTCATCAGACTGATTATTAGCTAGAGTACCATTATTTTCTAGGGTAAATTATTTAGTAGTGCAAGACTTAATGCATTCTAGAAATGAGGACAGTGTCTCAATAAACTCACAAGTTCGGAGTAATTTGTCAAAGTTCAGACAAAAAAATCCCAATGAGACATTGAAAATTAGCAAGGAGGGATATAGTAAAAGTTGCTGTCCTCATTAGTACTGCAAGTCAGTAAGTATTTGGTGGGAAGAAAATAAAACCTGCTGACTAGAGTACTTTTACTTACAATCTTCCTGCTAAATTACCTATTTTTCTGAGGATAGTATCAGACTATAATAAAGGTGTCCTGTGTTTTTGTTTTTGCCATTTGGAAGTAAACAATAAAGACTAATGTTTTAAGAAATAATTAACCCAGAAAACCCCCATCCTAGGAATTAGGAAGGGGAACTGTATTTTCAACCAAGCTTTGCCATTACCAAGTTTGTTACCTTTTACAAATAACTGATTGCTATGACCTTCACTATATTTTCAGTAAAATAAAGGAAACAGACTAGGTGCTATGTTTATCTTAACTTTTTACTTTTTTCTTTTAACAAGGAGCTGGATTTGAGTGCATGTAAAAAAGACACTAGTGCAGAATAATGTAAAAAGCAGCTTTAGAGACAACGCATGAAGCGGCCAGGCAGAAAGGTTTTCCTTCCGCCACCCACTGCATAGGCTCTCCTATGCGGTCCGGCTTTGTCCTGTCAGCTGAGGCAGTATCACAGTTGCTGACAGGGACCATATCTCATGGGAAGGGCAAAACTTTCGCATTACAGGAGCAGCTATTGTGGCCCAAGTGAAAAAAATTATAGTTCCCAGAATGATGGTCACCACAGGCTGAATGTGCAGTCTGTGTTTGCTACCGAAGTCCATCTCAGGTTTTCCAGGCTACGTGTTAAAATCACCCAGGGACTTCTAAAACACAGTGATGCTCAGGCTGTAGCCTAGGACAAAGTAATGGGAACCTCTGGATACAGGATGCAGGCATATCACTTTTAGGTTTCTGTCAAGTGCTTCCAGCATACAGACAAGGCTAAGAACCACTAATGTCAATCACAATTGGCAGATTCACTGTCATTGTAAGTACTTACTCAATCCAATTGTTAGTGGGAAAAGGGAATAGAAGTAGTTTTGTCAAAAACAGCTCTGAGATCACAGGTTAATTGAGCACAAAGAAGAGCTGTAGTATGTCAGTGGTGGGCATCACTGGTAGAGGACAGCTGGGTGAGGACATGCTGCCCCAAATGAGGACATTTGCCATCCAGCATTAAGGGCATTTTGTTCCTGGGTTTTGTTTTTTTTTTAAAGATTTTATTTATTTATCTTTAGAGGGGAAGGGAAGGAGAGAGGGAGAGAAATATCAATGTGCGGTTGCCTCTCATGCATCACCTTGCCAGGAACTGGCCTGGAACCCAGGCATGTGCCCTGACTGGGAATTGAACTGCGATGCTTTGGTTCACAGGCCTGCGCTCAATCCACTGAGCTACACCAGCCAGGGCATGTTTCTGTTTTGTTTTGTTTTCTTGTCCTGCGGTTCATATTTTTGTCCCGTGTAGACTTCAAGGCAACATGTAGTGTATGCTCACAGAAGGTTTTTTTTTTTTTTTTTTTTTGATCATCCATGACTTCTCCAGAAACTGCTTTCTTTTACCAATTACAAATAATTAGTCTTCACTTCTATACAGGTTTTTATCTCTAGAAATTTCCCAGGACCAGCCAAATCATTGGGAATGCATGGAAAGATCACAAACTCACAATAAGCAATGAAAAAAAAAAACTTGTCAGTGTGATAGTGGCTTTGTAGACATTGGTGCATTGATTCCATGAAACACTTTAAAAATAAGAGGTGTGCCCATTTAGCCTTATAAAAGGCTAAAAATCAATGCCTGCAATATAAATGAGTTCTACAGCTATGTTAAGCGTTGCCTTCTTTCTTGTCTTCCAACTTAGAACATGCATACATCTTTTCAATGTTGAAACAAACTGTGTGAACTTGCTATTTTTAGTTCAACTTTTAACTTCTTTATACTTTCAAAATTACTTCTTAGAAAAAGAATAAAGTGATCTAACCTTTGGCCTTCGTGTCTTCACTACTGACTTTCACAGACCCTTGTAACTCACTTTTAACTGCTATACTATGTAAACTATCAAGTTAGGACTTTCATATACAGATGGAGAGTGATGCCAAATCACAAAATCTCCCTCCACAGTGTGCAATATCAAGCAAAATTAAAATTATCTTAAGCCAAAAATTCACTAGTATCAAGCAAACAAGTAAAGGATTTTATGCCATTAATCTTTGAGGTAACAGTCAAGAAAAGGACTGATAAATTCTGGAGTAACACTAATCCTAAATACCTCTAACCCAACCTCAGAAGTTCTACTCTGGGTCAACAAAATTCACACAATTCTCACTTAGATCAGAAAAAATACTAAGGATATTTTACTAAGAAGAGGAAAAAGGCAAGAATATCCACTACCTCCACTACTATTTAATATCCTGTTGTTATAGACACATAAATTTAATATTCTGATATAGGTACATATATAACAGAATATACGTATTTGCCAAAAAATTAGACAAGATAAATCAATTATAGACAAAATATTTGGTAAACAAGAAGAATATCACTATTTATAGATGCTATGATAGTGAACTTTGGAAACTGGAGATAATTATAGATAAAACTAGCAAACACTAACAATGCAATAATAAAAAATAAAAGAATTTAGTAAGGTAGCAGGTTGTAAAATTGACGCACATGAATCCATAGCCTTCTTTACATAGAAAGTAACCAGTTAGAGAACATAATATTAAAGAAAACCCACTTGAAATACAAACAAAGATTAGAGACATTTAAAAAATTAGCCAGAGTTATGTAAGACCTATAGAAGGAAAACTTTAAAACACTCCTGAGAGGTAGTAATGTAGACTTTTAGCAAATAAGATGTAATTTGTTCTTTTGTAAAGTGACTCAACATCATAATCATGTCAATTCTTCCTGAGGTAATTTATAAAGTCAATGTAATCTCAATAAAAACACTAACAAACTTTAAAATAAAGTTAGAGGACTTGATACTAATGTTCATGTGGTAAAACTAAACATGCAAGAATAGCCAGGCACCACTAAAAAAGGAAAACTACACAGTTACTAGCCCTACTAAATTTTAAGACATATTTCAAAGCGCTTAATTATAACAATGTTGTATTGACGCATGACAAAGAGAAAGGAGGAATAAAATGAAAAGCCCAGGTGTAGACCCAATTGCAAGTAGAAAATTTGTATATGATAAAGGCGGTGTCTCGAATCACTGGAGCAAGAATGGAGAGGAATAAAATGGACTGTGACAACTTGATGGCCATTTGGAAAATATGAAATTGGATTCATACTTCACACCTTCCACAGGAATCAACTCCAAATAGAAAGGATGTAAATAAAATGGAAGCAATTCAAACACTAGAAGAAAACATTGTAATCTTTGTATAGGAAAAGTATGTTGAAACTGATATGCATATAAGTGAATTAAGTGGGTTGCAAAATATACTATCACATCCTTCATGCAAGAAAGAAGAAAATAGGAAAAATATGTATTTACTTGCCCCTCCCCCCAAAAACCCTAAAAGAATAATCCAGAAACTAATGAGGTTGTTTACTCACTAGATCAGGTATTGATGGCTGGGAATATGGTAGAAAGAATGAGGGAATGAGAATAGGTTACAAGGAATAAGCAGGAAATGGGACTTCTGTGAATATGGTATACACACATCTGTGTGTATGCATATTTGAGATATATATACACACATTTACATACATATCTCTAGACATGTGTATATATAGATATATAATAAATTGTCACAGATATGTATACATATGCCTGTATACATATGAGTATTTTTTAGCTTTGCATGCTTATAGGGAAATGTCACTCCAGTAGCAAAACCCATATTTATATTTCTGAATAAAATTTTTCATTAAAGTAATTTAACTTTTTTGAACTAATTCCAGAGTTTAGTTGGGGAAAATACAAGCAAACACCAGAACCTTCTGTTGTGCTAAGAAGAGATCACGGAAACATGTCAAAAAGAATCAGAAGTCTCCTTGAAGGAGCTCCCAGTAGCTAATTCTAGGAAAATTTGATCAACAAAATAAATGATAGTAATACATTAAACAATATAATTAAATAATTATCTGTGAATCCATATTTATATAAACAAACAAATAAATAAACATATATGGGAGAGTGATAACTCTTCCTTACAAATATTCTAAACAACAAATGTAGAAAATATTGTTGAAACATTGAATCAACTTTTGGAGAATACCATAGTAATAATTATTCAGGCAAGAATCACTAATAAATGCTAAAATTTGTAGGTGCTTATCTGTATAATCTCAGCATATTTCTCTATATTTATTAATGACAAAGAGAAAACTACTACTTTATAGTGAAGAACTATCAGACAAAACCTCTTCCAATTACCTATTTTATCACATCTGAAGTCCAACCTTGCCCTTCATCAGTTTCTCCGAGACCCTGACTTGGATGCTCTGTGTGTTTCTGCTTGGCCAGCTGGCACGATGTTACGCTTTCTCTTCCTAGATCTGGCTGTTGTGTGCACTTCCGTTGGTGGGCCTTGCAGCGTGTGTAGCTCCTGCAGCAAAAGGAGGTCAGCATCCTACCTCCTCCTGCAGATGGTTTCTTATTAAGTGTCACTGGCCTGGCCTTGCCCCGTGTACAGATTCCTCCAAACCCTCTAAGATCGACAGCTTTCCCTGGAAACCCAAATGGCATTTTTGTGTTCCTTCCAGAGAGTTCGATCAGTAGAGACCTCAGTGAGGCCACGACCGTACCTTCTCTAAATAGGCCTGTATTTTTCAGCCCTGGAGTGTGCCCTCCTTAAGTCTGTTTCTCCTTTGAATGCTCTCTGTCATCACTAAGCACTGAGTACTCAGCAAGTACCAACTGTGGTGGCTGACCCCTATATCTGAGAATCCTGTATTCCTTAGCATTCTCTTTATCTCTTACTAGCACTCTCCAATTGCTTCAATTTGCTCTTAAAGTAAATAATCCTTTTTAATAGATGTCCCCTGGTCAGAATATTATATATTTTCTGTTTCTTGATTGGATTAGGTTGGTGCATTACCCTAAAGAAGTAATCAAAGTTAATATTACCAGCAGAATGAAATAATAACCTCAGGTATTTACTCACAGGCTGCCTCTCTCTTCTCAGGGCATCATATCACTTTTTAGTGTCCTTGACGACAATGAATAACCTAAACTAATCATGAGGAAACATCAAATAAGCACAAATAAAGAGAGAAAAATAACTGACCAATATTCCTCAAAATTGTAAAAGTCAAGAAAGAAAAATATTTAAAGAAAAAATAGTGACTTCCGGCCAAGACAGAGGCGTAGGTGGACACACTGTACCTCCTCACACAACCAAAATTAAGGACAACAAACATTTAGAAACAAGAAAACAACCAGAATTGATAGAAAATTGAACTGTAAGGAAGTCTGACAACCATTCATCCAGACAGATAAGAGGGGCAGAGTCATGGCAGGAAAAAGTAGATATTGGAAGACCCAAGAGCACAGGCAGTGGCTGGCAGATCCCAGGTGTACAGGTGGCGGCTAGCAGACCCTGGGCACGGGGTGGCAACAGGCAGACCCAATAAGACCATGCAAGGTGGCTGGCTGACCAGGCAGTCCCACATTTGCGTGTAGATAATCCAGGTGAAGGGGAAGCGGCAGAAGGGACTGGAATCCAGGAGAGAGCAGAGCAACCACCATTGCTCCCTCTTAGACCCTGCCCCCACATACAGCATCACAACCCAGCCACTGGGCTGCCCTGTCCTGAGGAACACCTAAGGCTCCTCACTACATAATAGCCATGACCAGACCTCACTACATAACAGCCACAACCAGACAAAAAAAAAAAAAAAAGGCTCAAATGGGAGAACAGATCAAAGCCCCAGAGCCAATTCATTTAAGCGACCAAGAGATAGCCAACCTATCAGATGCATGGTTCAAAGCACCGGTAATCAGAGTGCTCACAGAATTGGTTGATTTTGGTTGCAAATTAGATGAACAAATGAAGGCTACAATAAGTCAAATGAAGGAAAACACACAGGGAACCAATAGTGATGGGAGGAAAACTGGGACTCATATCAATGGAGTGGACCAAAAGGAAGAAACAAACAACCAAACAGAAAAGAATGAAGAAACAAGAATTCAAAAAAATGAGGAGAGGCTTAGGAACCTCAAGGACATCTTTGAACGTCCCAACATCTGAATTATAGGGGTACAGAAGGGTAAGAAGAAGAGCAACAAGTGGAAAACTTATTTGAACAAGTAGTAAAGGAGAACTTCCCCAATCTGGCAAAGGAAATAGCCTTCCAAGAAGTCCAGGAAGCTCAGAGAGTCCCAAAGAAGGTGGACCCAAGGAGGAACACACCAAGGCACATTATAATTACATTACCGAAGATTCAAATGAGAGAATTCTAGAAGCAGCAAGGGATAAGGGGACAGTCACCTACAAAGGAGTTCCCATCGGACTGTTAGCTGATTTCTCAAAAGAGAACTTATAGGCAAGAAGGGGCTGGAAAGAAGTATTCCAAGTCATGAAAGTCAAGGACCTACATCCAAGATTGCTCTACCCAGCAAAGCTGTCATTTAGAATGGAAGGGGAGATAAAGTGCTTCTCAGATAAGGTCAAGTTAAAGGAGTTCATCATCACCAAGCCCTTATTATATGAAATGTTAAAAGGACTTATCTAAGAAAAAGAAGATAAAAAATAGGACAGTAAAAAGCAGCAAACTCACAGGTATTAACAACCACACCTTTAACAAAAGTAAACTAAGCAAACAGCCAGAACAGGAACAGAATCACAGAAATGGAGATCACATGGAGGGTTAGCAACAGGGGAGCGGGAGGAGGAGAGAGGGGGACAAGGTACATAGAACAAGTAGCACAGACGGTAGGTAGAAAATAGACAGGGGGAGGACAAGAATAGTGTGGGAAATGTAGAAGCTAAAGAACTTATGACACATGGACATGAACTAAAGGGGGGAATGTGGGTGGGAGTGGGTGTGCAGGGTGGAGGGGAATGATGGGGGAGAAATGGGACAACTGTAATAGTACAATCAATAAAATATATTTAAAAATAGTAATTTAAGCCTTCTAACGATTGCTTACCACACTTGTCAATACTTATCTTGATTTGAACAGTTACATGGGATCTGGCACCTCTTTTATCCTTGAGCTCATCTCGTATCACTTCACCTTTCTTCAGGGCGCCCTAGCTACCTGGATTTATGTCAGTTTGTATATGCTATCTGTACCCTCACCTTCTATCCCTACATCCTGATGTGTCTAATTCTTTGGTACTCAATAACTCCACAATAAAATTTAATCTGCCTCAAATAAGCTATCATTAAAGGCCACTTCTCTTGGAGGGGTTGTGGAGGGATAGAGCAAAAAAGAAAAAGAATT
>PVKU01005352.1:88587-125295 GCA_004027475.1 Anoura caudifer | reverse complement strand
GGAAAGAAGTATTCCAAGTCATGAAAGTCAAGGACCTACATCCAAGATTGCTCTATCCAGCAAAGCTGTCATTTAGAATGGAAGGGAAGATAAAGTGCTTCTCAGATAAGGTCAAGTTCAAGGAGTTCATCATCACCAAGCCCTTATTATATGAAATGTTAAAGGGACTTATCTAAGAAAAAGAAGATAAAAAATATGACAGTAAAAAGACACCAAACTCACAGTTATTAACAACCACACCTAAAACAAAAGCAAACTAAGCAAACAAGTAGAACAGGAGCAGAAACACAGAAATGGAGATCACATGGAGGGTTAGCAACAGGGGAGTGGGGGGAGGAGAGTGGAAAAAAGGTAAAGAGAATAAGTAGCATAGACTGTGGGTAGAAAATAGACAGGGGGAAGGTAAGAATAGTGTGGAAAAAGTAGAAGCTAAAGAACTTATGACACATGGACATGAACTAAAGGGGGGAATGTGGGTGGGAGGGGTGTGCAGGGTGGAGGGTAATGATGGGGGAGAAATGGGACAACTGTAATAGTATAATCAATAAAATATAATTTAAAAAAAAAAGATGGTGTCACTTGGTAGCTACTCCTACAGGAGGGACTATGCTCTTCCATCGCCGTGTCATTAACCTGCCATCATGGCAACAGGCCAGTCTTGGGTTCTCCCTCTGGAGCTTTCTCTTATTAATGTGTCTGCTATTCACAAGCTACAACTTGCTCTTTCTGTGTGCTCCAAACACAAGTGACAAGATAGAAAGTGCGGTAGATTTTATTATTGAGCCTAAGCCTTCAAGAAAAGCAAAAACAAATAAACCAATCATCTCCGTCCTCCCTGCAGGTCTATATACCCTCCTGTTCATGGACCAGTAGCCTCAGCAACCCCCAGGAGCTGTTAGAAATGCAGACTCTTGGTTACCACACCGAAATCAGATCTGACCTTTGCCAAGATCCCTGAGAAATTCACATTCACATTAAAGTTTAAGAAGTACTGCCAAATATAGACTTCTGCTTAAATAACAACATTACCCGCAGCTGCGTGCAAGGATTTCTCTTCTGAAGCACCACTTTTTGTCATTAGCCTTGGTGACCTAAGATTTTAAAAAATAAAGAAATAGTGGTAAGTGCCCATTGTTTGATGCACTAAGAGGAAGGCTTGGCATTTAGGCTAAGTTTATCATAAAATGTTTTCAGGCTCTGGCAGGTATTTGGGGCCCCAGGCTCACCCAATTAGCTCAAAGATTCCAGCCTGTAAATCCGGCACACTTTCCAGTATCACCAAACAGAGGAGGCTTTTGTTCTAAAAACACCTCCTGGAAACTCTGCCAAACAAAAGCTCAAAAGCAAGCTTTGTCTCCTCTAACCAGGACACAGGATTATATCATTGCTTCTCATCACAGTGATGAATTTCTTGTCTAAAACTTGACCTAAGGGTCACTAAGAAAATGTTTTGCTAGCCAAGTTTGAAGGACTTTTCTTCTTTCCTAGCAGACATATGAGATACCACAAGCCAGGTCTTACAATGATAAAATAAAGTATGAGAAAAACAACCCAAATACTTTCATAAATAGCAAATAATAAAAGTAAACCCATTGACTTATTTAGATATTTTTTCCCATACTTTGGACTTCTCTTATCTGGAAGGAGGGAAGATGGAACCAGGTGGGTTGTAATGGAAGAGGAAAGGTGGAACGTAAAACAGGTAGTATAAAAGAATAATTGATAATTAGAAATGAGACCTGTCATTGTTGCCATAAATTAACTTTCAAAAAGAAATGTGATTGTTTTTGTTTTGTTTTAAAGGGAGAGAGAGACAGAGAGAGAGAGAGAGAGAGAGAGACAGACAGACAGACAGACAGACATTGATTTGTTATTCCACTTGTTTTATGCATTAATTGGCTGCTTCTTGTACATGCGCTAACCATAGATGGAACCCAAAACCTTGGAATTTTGGGAAGCTGCTCTAACCAGCTGAGCTACAAGGCCACAGCATGAATTGTTTTCTTTAAGGATGAGTACCTGCCCTGACCAGCATGGCTCAGTTGGTGCCATCTTGCAAACAAAACATTGCCAGTTCGATTCCTGGTCAGCGCACATGCCTGGGTTGCAGGCCTGGTCCTTGGTTGGGTCATGCACAAGAGACAATCAGTCCAATGTTTCTCTCCTTCCTTTTCCCTCCCATACCCTCTTTCTAGAAATAAATAAATAAAATTTTTTAAAAAATGAGTCTTCTGGGGTTTTCCTGCCCATAATATTCTGCTCTTATCTTAGTTACATTCTAGAGGTTTCTGCTATCCTGGGTAGAACATGTTTTATCAATGACGAGAAGAAACACATTGTTCATTCATGCATGAGGGAATGCTTTCTAATTAAAGACATTGCTTTGAAAGGGACTTCCAAATTAGTTTCATTGAGAAGAAGTTGAAGGAAGACAAAAGTCTTTCATTTGAGATTTGGCAGTAACCAGAAAACCTTTGTTAATCATGATGTTAAGTAAAAACAATTAGCATAGGTTAAAAACAGAACATTGCACCCTGGCTGGTGTGGCTCAGTAGATTGCGTACTGGACCACAAACCAAAGGGTCTCCAGTTCAATTCCCAGTCAGGGCACATGCCTGGGTTGCAGGCCAGGTCCCCAGTAGCAGGTGCATGAGAGGCAACCACACAGTGATGTTTCTCTCCCTCTCTTTCTCATTCCCTTCCCCTCTCAAAAAGTAAATAAATAAAATCTTAAAAAACAAAAACAAACAAAAACCCAGAACATTGCTTGTAATTTACATAGACAGAATCTTAACTTTCTGTGTCATTATTGGCATTCTTTCTACAATCCCTCCTAAAAATGGGACAATGACATCTCACCATCATTTTTATTTTGGACTTTCTTTCCAGAGATAGTTTTTTTAGGTGAGAGCTGAGTTTGACTTTGGCCCTTACCATCTTCAACACCTGGTTCAAAGGTAAACATGCTGAGGTGATGTGAGAAGGTGCTGATGAATCTGTCGGCATCTATTTCTTTGCCCGGTTGTGCTTCCGTATATGAACATCGGTTTGATTGTGATCAGGAGGTCACACGGGACTATGTGGAGGAAGGAAGATATGATCACTTCAGCCTCTCCTTTGGAGAACAGGGATTTAGCATGAGCTTTGTGATAGCACTTTATGGCTGGGCATGATAGGAAAGGTTTTCCGAAAAAAAAAAAATAGTAGCATTTGGTGTTAGTCAGGGTTCTTCAAAAACTAAAGCCGATAGCATGTTCCCTCTTCTTTGCTGGCCCTCTTCTTTTCCTCTTATGACCTTCAACTGATTGGATGAGGCCCACCCACATTATGGAGAGGAATCTGCTTTACTCAAGGTCTACTGTTGTTAATCTTGTCTAAAAAAATACCTTCACAGCCACATACCAACAACTGTTTGATCAAATATCTGGATACCATGGCCTAGACAAAGTTGACACATAAATTAACTATCATATTTGACCATTCTGTGAGTTGGAATTGGGATTGATTTGTTATAATATTCTCAGATAAATGCCCTAAAATGACTTTAAGTGCTGTATTTTAACAAAGGAATAAGGACCATAAATTTTTGATGTCACCGCTCTGCTGGCACAAACCCTCCATGAAAGCAGTGCTTCATACTTCATTCCAGCAATAGTCTTTAGCAGGCAGTGCAGTAACAAAGTGGGCAAGCACAGATGTCCATCACTGGAGGCTGAATCCCGGCTCTCCTGCTTTCTGTGTGATTTGAGGCAACTTTTACTGTTTTCTGCTTTAGTTTCTCCATCTACAAAATTGATAGGTTTAAATGTTCTAACTCATGGGAAGTCTATAGAATAGCACAAGGACCATATTAAGTATTCAGTAAATATTAGCTTTTATTATCACCTGAATTAAGAATAAAGCTAAACATTTTCTTAATGTTTATGCATCTTGGAGAATTGGTTTTAATCCTGTATCCTTATAGAAAGTTACATCAGCCTCACCCCTTCCTACCTTTACCCAGGGGCTGGCATCGCAGCGTCCCTAAAGGGGTGTTCAACGTAAGCAAGTGGTTTTCACTAGAAAGGCAAGGGGAAAGGAGAAATGTAGAGGCTCCTGTTAATAGGCTCAGACATGATGGGTGGGAAGTTGGCTTTCACTGAGCAGGTGATGAGGTGGGGCTATCATTTTATGAATCTTGCAAATGGACCACCTCATTTTAATGAACTGATGAGTAAATACTGTGGCATTAAGGCCAGTCTAAGAAAAATATATAACAATTTGATATTACGAAAATAATCGTCTATTTTATCTTTACCAAATAAATTTTCATCAAAGAGCCACTTCTTATTTTCTTTAAATCACATACTTCTATATAGCACTTAAGACGAAATTACATCACCAAAACCTGGACTGATAAACACCTTTTCCTGGAAAAGGACATGTATTTTTTGTGCCTAGAATGGTGTTTGGCATCTCAAGGAGCCATCACACTAAATAGGTCAGTGGTCCTGTTTATATTTCACATGTGAGGAAGCCGATGCTCAGAGATGTGGTGACTCGCTCAGGGCACACAGATGACTAGTGGTTGAATCAGAACTCACCCCCACGTCTGGTTTCAAAGTCCAGCTTCCTCTCCCTCCATTGAGATGCCTGCACTCACAGGACTAGGTGTTGTTTTTAAAGCTGTATCATTGGTCCCATCTATTCTACACAGGCAAGATTGCATTCCAAGCTAGTCCAAGGCAAAACTAAGGAAATGCACAAAGTTTGTCTTTGCAACTCCATAGCAAGCTTTGTTCTTTCTTACCTCTACAAACATTCAGCCAGCTAGCGGTTTCATCAGTTCCTTCCTGCCTTTTCCAATTGCCTCAATGAGATGTTCATCTGAGTCTCTCTGCTTCTCAGCATCTCATACTCTTAATTTCACCCATCACACTCTCCTTTATTCAAAGCTTACTTGACAATTATGTCACACTTTAATGATTAGCAATACCTTATATATCATATTGATTACTGATCTGTAACTTACTTCATTAACTTGTTACTGCTTATGGTTTGATTCTTTTAAAACAATAAAGTACCCATGAATAAGTTGCTTAATTAATAATACATCTTAGAGAAAAAAATTAAAAGGGTTATAAAAGTGCAAATTTTGGTTCTATTTTTAGTCAGGTGGGTCTTTTGCCAATGGTCAAATCACATCACATAAGTAGCCATCTCTTCTGTGTATACGTTGGCTGGCCTGGCTCCATCTGAACCATTAACAGCACAGAACACATCTTTCACACTTTAGGAATCTGGAGGTGGGGAGACCATCTTCTTAATAGGAACCTCCAACGTCTGGTATCCTATCTAGTCACAACAACCATGGTTCTGTCTCACTTATCCAACCATATGTCCTGGCAGTGACATTCAGTCTTCTCCTTAAAGCACAGAACACCTCATTTGCAGTTTTTCAGCTGCGCAGAAATCGAGTACACTGTTATTTACCAAGAGCAAAGTCCGGAGTCCAATGTGGAGACCTTGCTTTTCCTAATGTTTCAAACGACCTAATCAAGCCTTCTTTCACTTACCCATATTTCCTCTCTTGCCTCTCTGCTTCTTCTCTCTTTGAATAATTTGTCTTAATACAAGAAGAAAAAAACTTACAAATGCAAAGAGAAAAATGGATGTTAATCGTTACAAATGACCCATTAGAACTGAGGTCGCTCAATCTGTTTATTTGAACATATGAAGGTGTTTCTCTCTTCTGAAATACTCCACTGCAGAAAGAAGATGTGTTCAGATATAATTTCACATGATTACCCTCTAATAGGAGTTCCTATCCACAAATCTCTATCAGGTGTTGTTAAGCACGTAAACAAACTGCCTCCCTCCGGGTAAATCTTGTTTCTCAAATCTTTATTTTTCTTTCATGAAGATTCTACTTTGCAGGCAAAACCTGGCAATGTCGCCTCCATATTAATATAGAATGAAAGAAAATTTGATGTTAGGGGAGACCTGTAAGGATCTTTTTGCCACAAAAATTTGTCTTGTATCAAATGTATTTCCTCCCTGAGGAAAAACTACATAGCAGGTCAGAAAAACTAATTATAGTAAAAGGCTAAATTAAATAGTAAACTATAAAAGAAGAAACATTAAGTTGCTATTATGGACTTCTTTTGCAGACAAATTAGCCAGTGGGGGAAAATATATTATAAATCCTCACCTGAGATCAGTTACCTCCTACATGTGCCCTGACCAGAGATCAAACTTGCAACCTAGGTATGTGCCCTGACCAGGAATCAAACCTGCAACCTTTTGGTGTGCAGGACGATGCACTGACCAACTGAATCACCTGGTCACAGCTGAGTATTTTTACCTAATGCTGAAGGGAAGGTAGCCAAGTTTGAGAAGACTGGTCTTAGTTTTATTAATTGTTTATTCCTAGAGCAGGGATTCTGATCCTGAAACCTTAGGTGGGCTTCAAAGACCTATGAATTCTCAGAAATTTGGGGGTGTTCTTGTACATGTGGGATTTTTTCTGGGAGATGATCTATAGTTTCTGTCATATTTTCAAAAGGATATAATCTACCAATCACTATTCTTAGAAGATTCTTCAGGTAATATGGAAAAGTTGGATATAATGATATCAGATAAAGCCTGAGATCAGAGATATGCATTTGGGTTTTTTCTCTGGAAGACAATCAGGCAGGCCTGGCTGCATAGTTGCAGCAAAACTAGTCAGGAAAATTAGAGAATAGCAGATAAAAGAATTTGGGCAAGCCTACTGCACAAAATATGGTCATACTCAATGCTGTATCATCATCATCATCATCATCATCCTCATCATCTCAGTAGCTTAGCCAAATAAAAGTTTACTTCTCATTCACACTAAATCCAATTCCTGGTCAGTGGGCAGCTTTCCATGTGGCCATTTAGGGATCCAGGCTCCTGGCATCCTGTGGCTCTGTCTTCTTGTTAGGCCTTGAAGTTCTGTGTTAGAACTTCAATATCTTGCCAGTAGATAGGGGAAGAAAGAAAAAGCATGGAGGATTACATGAGGGTTGGACATCATTTCTACCCACACTCCTCCAATCAAAATTCAGTCACATGATCAAACCTAACTGTAAGGGGGGTTGAAAAAGGCAGTCTAGCTACATTCTCAGGAGGTAAAAGAAATAACTTTTGGCAAACACATAGCATTTCTGTTACTGAGCTTGCCAAAGCTATAAGTGAGCAGACTGGGGCCCGTTCACACGGCACCTTGGTGAATGACCCAACAATTAATGCTGGAAGGAGCAGATCTTTACTGACAACGTTCCAACCCTGGGGGAGCCTAGATCACTCGTGCTCTGAGCCCAGTTTTCCCACAACACCCAGCACTTCCCATACTCCCCACCAGGCTACTAACCAGAAACCCCAAGAGTAGAAGTTCTGCATTTCCTTATTGTGAGATCAGAGCCACTGAGGAACCAGGAGAAGACAGTGAGCTATTAGCAAAGCAAGGGGTTTATTGAAAGTGGGGTCCCTCGGGAGCCAGGGAGGGGAAGCTGTTGAGCTGAGGCCAGTTGCCAGCTCAGACCAGTTCCTACCCGGGTGTTCTGTGTAGGGTTTCTAAAGAAACACCTCCTGTCCCATCCACACCCCCACTATGGGGAAGTAGTTTTGTAATTGGTTACTTTGAAAACTGCTCTACTTTCTTCCTTCTCTTGTTGAGTGTTTCTATCCCATGGCTCCTAATCCCTGGAAATTGTTCCCAAGGCTTTCTACTTCCTCAAACTTTCCTGTCCCTGACACATTACCTGGGTGCTGTCCCACCCTGGTCTGTTTGTTCCAATATCCTGTCTTGCTGGCTGGGGCACCTCTATGCAAGGTCAGACTGTTACAGAACACAGAGGCCACAGGGGCCAAGGTTCGGTTATGTCTGCCGCCTTATGGAAAGTTCTCTCAAAGCCAGAGATTTGTGAAAAGGAAAGGAAATGCTTATTTAATGCTATGCAGAGTTAAAGTAGTGATCTAACACCTTCTTTAAAATATCAAAGTCCTTTAGGATACCCACAGATGCCCACAGTCCTTCCTATCTCCCTCTGCCCTAATTCAGGGTACCATAATTCAGGAAGAGAAGCACACGTCCGGTATCCAGGCTTCTGACTCCATCAGCTGTGTTGTCGTCCAGGCAGGATCTCTGATTAATCCAAAGTTGTGTAGCACCTTCTCATGGGCTACTGGCAAGAGTTTCTTCACCCTTCTTCCAGGCAAAGTCTCTTCTACTTCCCAGGCCATGCAGCCAAAGGGAGCACCCCAAAGCCGCGTGATCCTCTTCTACTAAAGTGGTGGGGAAGGGGTCCCCACTCTGCCAAAGCCACGTGGCTCTCCCTTCACCTAAGTTGCGGGGAGGGGTTCGTCACTTGGGCAAAGCTGAGTGGCGATTCTCTGCTAAAGCCACATGGTGATTCTCCCTCACAGGCTGCGAGGGTCCTGACTCTGGTGAAACCGCGTGGATCTCCCTAATAGCTGTCACATATCCATTTAAATCCTCGTGCCAATCCTCCTCTGTACCCACACTTCTGACTCCTCCTACAATCAGTTTCACCTGCCAACATTCCTGTATTATTCCAAGTTTACTGGGTTGCCATCCTGAGTCTGGGCAGGTGTGTCCCCATGTCCTGGAGCCAACCTTCTCCAAGCTCCCATGCAGGCACTGTAACTTGGGGGTCCTGCCCCCCAGTTATGTGTTGGGGGGAGTCCTTTCTATCCCCCTGGCTCAAAGCATGGCCACAGCTATTTAACACATCCAAGCCACCAGTCAAAGGCTATAGATATGTTAAATGACCATGCCATGGATTAGTTGCAAAGCTATGGCTGTACAAAACAGCTTGGTGTGTCCCTTCCCCCAACTCTCACCTGTGGGGGAAGGGGTGAGGACATCTTATATGTCCCTCTAATATTTCCTGGACACCCTGAGCTCTGGGCCCCATTCCAAATCCCTATTTTTGCCCCGCCCCGGCTTGGCTGCACCAGACTGTTTCAAGACCAGACTGTCACTTATCTTAAGCTGGCTGTGCAAACAGTTCTCCCGTCCCTCCAAAAGGTACCAAAGTTGACAGCCCCATGCAGCAGCTCTCTACTTCGGGATCTGGGACATGTGTTCATCAACCTCCATATAATAGTCCAGGAAAGCATGTTCCATGTTACTCTGGATCATGGTGAAACTCAGGGAAGGCACAAGTCTTAAACTCCAGGTAAAATCCAAGTCTGCAAGGCAGCATCTTGCAAAGAAGTCCTTTGCAGCTCCATAGTCATCTAGAACAGATACAATCACAGCAATAGTATATGGCCTAATCCCTTACTACAGCCTACATAGCAGAAACCCTCCTTCTCCTTTCTAAGCCACGTGGGTGAGAGAGAAAGAGAGAGCAAAGTGGCTCCTGCACCTAGTTTAAGTCCCAGTGCCTCCTATGTAACCCCATTTCTGACTCTTCCTATACTTGACTACATCTGCCTGTTCTCTGGTATCTTCTGGCTTTCTCCAGCTGCCAGTGTTAGTCCAGGCAGACATGGCCTCTAGAGGAGGAGCAAACCGTTTCCAAGTTCTCACGTAGGCTGTAACCAGGAACCAATCGCTGCCATAGCTTTTTAGCATGACTAAAACACTGTCCAGCTGTTGTTGAGATGCAAAGTACCTCTCAGTGGATGTCCGCCACTTCTCCCACCCCAAGCCAGGTTTATGGGGGCTTCTCTGTTTTTGGAGACCTCTAGATCAACACCCCCTTTTGTTTCTGCCCCTTCCTCTTAAATGAAGCAAAAGTCCCAGGAAAAGCTTGGAGGTAAAGAAGACACGCTGCTTTAGATACTGGAAAAAAGTCTGGTGTCTTGGAAGATCAACCTATTCTGTAGAAAATAGGCTAGAAAACAGTGGAGTAGGCAGGAATATAGGAGGTAGAAAGGTGTCCAAGGTGAAGAGCACAGTAACCTAAAACATATGAGTAAAAATGCTCAGAATTTTAGGTATGGAGGCAGGAGAGATTAGGGAAGTCAGTGATCAGTGGTAGAGTCAGAGTCATCTAATTAGTATTTAGGATTTGGGGTTAGAAGAGGGGGATAAAAGGAGGGTCAGGCAAGAGTTAGGGAGAAATAATCAAGGGACACGATGATTACAGAGATGGGGACTGAGCAGAGGGTAGAGAGTCAAGACAGACCATTTGTGAGGTGACTCTTATGACCAGCATGTTGAACAAGAGCTGTTCAAATCCCTCCTCTCCAAGGTCAGAACTGGTCCTGGAGGAGTGCAGAGCCTACAGAGAGGGGTCAGCTGTGAGGAGAGGCATATGGAAACCTGGTAGGGCCTGAAATGAGCCATCCTCAAATGTTCCCTTACTCTGCTTCTCCTGCACAGAAAACAACCCTAACTAGCCCTACCTTCCTCACAAATGTTCTGGGATGAACCAGGACAATCAAATCAGTACAAACCCTTCAGAGCACTAAACACTTGCTCCACTATGCGTATGGAGGAACTAGATGGCATATTTGCTTAGAAGAAATAATAATAAAAATAACAATTCAGGTGTGCATGACAAAGTTCTTGGGCTTTAAATATATTTAACCATTAATCTTGACCCAAAAATCTTTATTTTAAGGGTGTGCTTTTATTATTTCAATTTTGTAGATTGAAAACTGAGCAACAGACATGTAAGTGACTTACTCGAGAAGTGGCAGACTGGGGTTCAGAAAGATCTGGCTCTAGAGTCAAAGCCCTTCCCCTCTACAGACACTGCCTTCCTTAGAAAGTCAAATTTGGCCAAAGGTTCCTATATTTTTACTTGATTATTGGAGGCGCCATTGAAGATACATCTTTAATTCTCTCCCAAAAATTTTATCTACAGTTTTCTTTCCAGAAAGCTGCCTCATCCTTTGGAATGAAGACCGAGCCATGGATCTCTGGAATATAAGTCATGGACAGTTCCCTGGAGCCTCCATCCTCTCAAAGAATGTACACTATTATGCAATAATGAGCTTTGAAACAAAATATGTCACAGATGAATGAATGCAGAATGACAAGGTTAGAAGAAAATGTAGGGACCACAGTCCCACCTCTTTTGGTGCAGTGAGGCTAAGTAGCTTTCAAAATGTCCCTTAGGAATAAAAGCAGGTTGTCCTAACTTCCATGGTAAAATACTTGCCTCCTTACCTCAGACCATTTTCTCTGTGCAGCATAAAGGATCATGAGGGTTAAAAGCCAGAAACTTCTGACAGTGATATAGGTGATTACATTCTTAGGTTGCTAGAGCGAATGTGAAAAAGATAAAAGGGTTCAGCTTCATAGAATTTGTTGTCTATGACATCAGGAATTCAACATCTTACATAACTAACCAGGAATTATATACCCATTCATTCAGACACTTATTCTTTATCCTAGCATCCACCCATCCATCCATCCAATCATCCATTCAGGTATTTATTCATTTGCTACAGTATTCACTCATTACAAAATAAGTACTGACCCAAAATTTGTGCTAAATCTTAGGTATCTTTAGCACTTTCAATCAATATTTTTCATTCTACCTGGTTTTCAGATTTTGTTAACAAGCCTAATGTGTGGGATTCCACTACATTCCATTATAAAATAGACTTTATATTAATATGTTCAGGAATCATAATAAGGCTAATGTTTATGGCACAGTTTTCAGTTTCCATCCATTAATTCAAAGAAAAGAGGTTGGGAGACCCAAGATGGTGGAGGAGTAAGTAGAAGCTACATGAACCTCCTTCCAGGACCAATCTGGAATTACAACTAAATCGTAGAGAAAGCATCCCAAATAACCAACTAAACTGGAGACAAGCCTTCTAACCATGGGCAGATGGAATAAGCCACATCACCACAACAGGACTGGAAGGGAGTACAGAGGAAGCATGAGAGGGCTAACTGGACTCCCACAGATGGCAGTGGAAGTGCCAGAGGGATATATCAGCATCTAGGATGTTACCCCTGAGAAGTGTATAGTCTAAACCCCAAGCTGGGCTTTCCAGCCTATAGCACCAGAGCTGGGAAAGGAACCCAACATAACATAACATCTGGGTTTCTATATACCAGGGAGAGATGGCTAGAGAAACAGAGAGCCTCTTAAAGGGCCAATGCACAAAATTTCATTTGCAGCCACTTACCCTGGGCTCTGGAAGAGGGAGGGCAGAGTGGACTAGAGATGGTTGAGCAGAGTCTGGGGCTGGTGGCTCTTGGGAGAGAACTAAAGGAACACCTGCCAGGATCCCTCTGCTGATCATCCCTCATGCTGTAGGAGCCATCTTTTTCAGGCACAGCAACCTCCTCCAAGTGGTATCAGCCTGAGTAGGAGCAATAGCTCCTCCCACAGGAATTACTCTGTCCCACCCTATGGATCTTAAGCCAGGCTGCTGAGTACAGCTTGAAGCTACACCACTGATAAGTTTAACAACTAAGGTGGATCTTGGGGAGCTTTGAGTCTTCAGCTGATCCTCCCTCGGGCTTGGTGCTGGTTAAACCTGTCCTTCATGTGCAGTTTGGTTCTTTCTGCTCACAACCAGGCCCAACAGAGGAAGCTAGAAGCTTTGGATTGCTGATAGCTCCAAACAGATTGGCCAGGGCCAGTCACAAGCAGCATCTGACAAAGGCCTACACCAGTCTTTGCAGATCTACCTAATACATAGAAACAGGTACAAAGAAGAAGCCAAAAAGGGAAGACAAAGAAACAGACCCCAAATGAAAGAACAAGAGAATTCTCCAGAAGAACTAGATAAAATGGAGGCAAGAGATTTATCGGATAGAGAATTTAGAGTAATTATAATAAAGACACTCAATAATATGAAAAAACACATAGAAACCATTAAAAAACATAAAAATGAGCAGTCAAAAATAAAGAATATAATATCTGAAAAATAATACACTGGAAGGAATAAATAGTAGGTTAGATGAAGCAGAGGAGTGAATCGGTGATTTGGAAGACAAGGTAGGAAAAAACACCCAGGCAGAGCAACAAAAAGAAAAAAAAATTCAAATGAGAACTTAAGTAACATTTTGGACAACATGAAATATAACAACATCCATATCATGGGAATACCAGAAGGAAAACAGAGTGAGCAAGGAATTAAGAACATATTTAAAGAAATAAGGATGAAAAACTTCCCTAATCTGATGAAGGACAAAGACATACAAGAACAGGAAGCTCAGAGAGTCCCATAAAAGTTGGATGCAAAGACCCTACACCGAGACATATTGTAATTAAATTGACAGGGCTTAGAAACAAGGAGAGAATCCTAAAGCTGCAAGAGAAAAGCAAGTAGCTACATACAAGGGAACACCAATTAGGCTGTCATCTGATTTCACAAAAGAAACATTTCAGGCCAGAAGGGAGTGGTATGAAATATTCAAAGTGATGAAAATCAAGGACTTACAACCAAGGCTACTTTACACAGCAAGGCTGCCATTTAATATCAAAGGAGAAATAAGGAGCTTCCCACACAAGAAAAAACTAAAGGAGTTTGATAACACCAAACTAGTACTGCAACAAATGTTAAAGGGCATGAAGGCAAAGAAGAAGAACAACAACAATAACAACAACAACAACAACAAAGAAAAAACAGAAAGAAAAAGAGGAAAATAGTATAACAATAAAATGGCACTAAATACATATCTATCAAGAATCATCTTAAATGTAACTGGCTCAAATGCTCCAACCAAAAGACATGGGGTAGTTGAAAAGATAAGAAAACAAGACCCGCCCTGGCTGGCGTAGCTCAGTGGATTGAGCGCAGGCCTGTGAACCAAAGGATCCTGGTTCGATTCCCAGTCAGGGCACATGCCTGGGTTGCAGACCGGGTCCCCAGTAGGGGGTGTGCAAGAGGCAACCATGCATTGGTGTTTCTCTCCCTTTCTCCCTCCCTTCCTCATTCTCTAAAAATAAATAAATAAAATCTTTTAAAAAAAGAAAAGAAAAGAAGACCCATATATAGGCTTCCTCCAAGAAACCCATCTCAGATCAGAAGACATACAATGACTAAAAGTAAAGGGATGGAGAAAGATATTTCATGCAAATGCAAAGGAAAAAAAGCCTGGGGTAAAAGTACTTATATCCAACAAAACAGACTTTAACCAAGGCCACAGTAAGAGACAAAGAAGGATATTACATAATGATAACTGGAACTATCCATCAAGAGGATATAACCCAAGTAAACATTTATGCACCCAACATAGGGGCACCTAAATATGTGAACCAAATCTTGATGGGCATAAAGGGAAAGATTGACAGAAATACAGTTATAGTTGGGGAATTTAACACCCCATTGTCTTCAATGGATAGATCTTCCAGACTGAAATTCAACAAGAAGACAGTGGCCTTCAATGACACACCATATCAAATGGATTTAATCAATATCTTCAGAGCATTTCACCCCAAAGCAGCAGAATATACATGCTTTTCAATTGCACATTGAATGTTTTTGAAGATAGACCACATGTTCAGACAAGTCTCGATAAATTTAAGAGATATCAAGCATCTTCTCTGACCACAATGCTATGAAACTAGAAATAAATCACAAGAAGAACACTGAAGAACACTCAGAGACATGAAAGCTAGATAACATGTTATTAAACAATGAATGGGTCAGCAATAAGATCAAGAAATAAATCAAAAGATGCCTTGAACAAATGAAAATAAGGACACAACAATCCCAAATCTGTGGGGTACTGGGAAAGCAATTGTAAGAGGGAAATTCATAGCCTATCTCAAAAATACAACAAAAAGCTCAAATAAACAATGTAACTTTAGGACTTCTTTTCAAGTTAGGACTTGAAAAAGAAAAACAAAGCCCAAAGTGAGTACAAGAAAGAAAATAATGAAGATCAGAGCAGAAATAAATTAAATAGTCTAAAAAATGATACAAAAGATTAATGAAACCAAGAGCAAATTCTTTTAAAAGGTAAATAAGATTGACAAACCCTTAACCAAGACTCATCTAGAACAAGAGAGAGGACCCAAATAAATAAAATCAGAAGTCAAAGAGGAGAAATAACAACTGACACCAAAGAAATGAAAAGAATTATAAGAAAATTCTATGAACAATTACATGCCAACAAACTGGACCACCTGGATGAACTGGATAAATTCCTAAAACCATAGATTCTTCCAAAACTAAATCAGGAAGAGTCAGAGAGTCTGAACAGACAGGTAACATCTAGTGCATTTGAAGTAGCAATCAAAATACTCCCAATAAATGAAAGCCCTGGACCAGATGGCTTCAAAGGTGAATTTTACTAAACATTCCAAGAATTAATACCTCTCTTTTTCAAACTATTTCAGAAAATTTGAGAGAAGGGAAGGCTCCCAAACTCATTTTATGAGGCCAGCATTATCTTAATTCCAAAACCAGATAAAGACATTACAAAGATATAAAATTATAGGCCAATATTCCTGATGAACATAGATGCTAATATCCTCAACAAAATGTTAGCAAACATAATACAGCAATGAATCAGAAAGATCATACACCATGATCAAGTGTGATTTATTCTGGGAATGTAAGTTTGATACAACATTTGCAAATCAATAAATATGACTTAGCACATAAAATGAAGGGAAAAAACACACAATCATATCAATAGATATAGAAAAAAGCATTTGGTAAAATCCAGCACCCATTTATGATCAAAACTCACCATAAAGTGGGGTTAGAGGGAACATACCTAAATATAATAAAGGCCATATGTAACAAACCCACTGCCAGCATCATACTCAATGAGCAAAAAATACAAGTGTTCCCCTTAAGATCAGGAATGAGACAGGGATTTCCACTTTCACCTCTTTTATTAAACATAGTACTGAAAGTCCTAGCCACAGCAACCAGACAAGAAGAAGAAATAAAAGGCATCCAAATTGGAAAGGAAGATGTAAAACTGTCATTATTTGCAGATGAAATGATACTGTACATAGAGAACCAAGAAACTACTAGAACTGATAAATGAATTCAGCAAAGTAGCAGGATACAAAATTAATATCCAGAAATAAGCTGCATTTTATATGCCAATAATGAACTAACTGAAAAGAAAATTAAGAAATCATCTCATTCACAATTACTTCAAAAAAGAATAAAACACCCAAGAATAAACCTAACCAAGGATGTAAAATACCTGTACTCAGAAAATTATAAGACACTGAAGAAAGAAATTGAAGAAGATACAAATAAGTGGAAGCACATATCATGCTCATGCATAGGAAGAATCAACATCATTATAATCTCCACACTACTTAAAGCAATCTGTAGATTCAAAGCAATTTATATTAAGATTCCAATGCTGTATTTCACAAAACTGGACCAAATACTGCAAAAATTTATATGGAATCACAAAAGGCCCTGCATAGCAACAGCAATCCTGAGAAAGAAGAACAAAGTTGGAGGAATCATGCTGCCCAATAACCTAAGATCAAACTACATTACAAGGCCATAGCAATCAAAACAGCATGGTGCTGGCATAAAAACACACATAGAACAAAGAATAAAGAGTTCATAAATAAACCCACACCTTTATAGTCTATAAATATCTGACAGAGGAAGCAAGCACATACAATGGGATCAAGATAGTTTATTCAATAAATGGTGTTGGAAAAATTGGACAGATATGTGTAGAAAAATGAAACTAAACCACATTTTTTCACAACACATAAGAATAAATTAAAAATGAATCAAAACTTAAATGTTAGGCCAAAAGCATAAAAATTGTAGAAGAAAACCTATGCAGCAAAATCTTGGACATTGCTCATAGCAATATTTTATCAGATATATCTCTTCAGGCAAGGGAAACAAAAGAAAAAAATAAAAAATGGGACTACATCAAACTATAAAGTTTTTGTACAGCAAAGGAAATCACCAACAAAATAAAAAGGCAACCCACAGAATGGGAGAACATATTTACCAATATATCTGATAAGGTGTTAATCTCCAAAATTTATAAAGAACTTAAAAAACTCAACACCCAAAAACAAACAACCCATTTAAAAATTGGGCAAAGAGCCTGAGTAGACATTTCTCCAGAGGACATACAAATGGCCAATAGACATATGAAAAGATGTTCAACATCACTAATCATCAGAGAAATGCAATTAAAACCACAATGAGATATCATCTCACACCTGCCAGGATGAATATCATCAATAAATCAACAAACAATAAGTGCTGGTGAGGATGTGGAAAAGGGGGGACACTTTTGTACTGTTGATGGAAATGCAGACTGGTGCAGCCACCTCAAATAATTAAAAATTAAAATTGCCTTCTGACCCAGCAATCCCACTTCTGGGAATATACCCAAAGGAAACTAAAACACTAATTCGAAAGAATATAAGCACCCCTATGTTCACTGCAATGTTATTTATATAGTCAAGATTTGGAAGCAGCCCAAGTGTCTATCAGTAGATGAGCATATGAAACAACTATGGGATATTTACACAATACCACTTGGCCATAGAAAAGAAGAAAATTTTACCATTTGGGACAGTATGGATGTACATGGAGAACATCATGCTAAGTGAAATAAGCCAGTCAGAGAAAGACAAATACCAATGATTTCACTCACATGTGGAATCTAGTGAACAAACTGAACTAAAAATGAAAACAGATACAGACTCATAGAGAGAGAGAAGATGACAGCTAAGGGCAGGGAGGTTAGAGGGTGGAGGGGTTAAGCAAAAGGAAAAAGGACCCATGGACAATAGTGTGACAATTACTGGGGCGATGGGGGCATAAGGAGACTAAATGGCAATGGAAAAATACAATTAAAAATCTGCAAAAAAAATTTAGAAAAAGAAAAAGAAAAAAAAAATAGGTCAAGTCCATGTCAAAAGGTATGCAGGGTGGATGGGGAACAGCGATAATTTTTTCCAAAGGGAATCTTCATGATTTTTACTACAAGTTTATAAAGCAATAGATGCAACTTTTTTCTTCCATAAAGTATAGAATAAAATAAACAACAACAAAAAAAAAGAAGTGAAGAGCTATCACTTAGAAGTACTTCCTTTTTGCTCAAGACCTCATTTTGGCCCCAAGGGTCTTTTACAGACCACATGCTTAGTCCCAAGACAAATGTGGACAAGGCTCAGGCAACAACAAACTTGCCTTTGGAACCAAAGAAGTACTACTCGGGTTTCTGTACACTGTGTCGACGAGTGATGTAAGGCCCTGTTGTCCTTGTTGAAAAGCACACCTCTGTGACAAAGACACAGTCTCAGTTTTCTTGGAGGACAGTGGAGAAGGGATCCCTGCACCCTGCTACCCTGTCAGGACCCACTAGTTAGTGTTGTCTTGTGCAAACACTGTAATCCATTTTCTAATTTAAATAATTCTCCTTCAATGGCCAGAGTTCCACTAGCTCTAAGAGGTCCAAAATAGTTTTGCTCAGCATTTGGTTCCACCCCACACGAGAACATTATTTTCTGATGGTAACAAGGAAGGAGACTACTGAGAAAACGAAGCATGATATCAAGGTGCCAACATTCCGAATATATTTATTCATTTTGTATTAATGGACGGAAAAACTTTTCCATGCTACAAAGTTTTGTTAAAAACAAGTGGTTGCAAAACAGTAAGTCACAGCTACAACTATTTTCTATTGTAAACAGAATAAGAAGCAGAAAATAGGTAACAGAAGCAACTACTTTGATATACATAGTCAATTGTTTTCTGTTATAAAACTGATATGAATACTGCCATTTTTATTTCTTTGTAGTAGTCTCCCTTAAGACACACTTTTTAACTGAACATTGCTTTGCACTTGTCCTACCGGTTCAGGCTTGCAGTACACCAAAGAATTACAGGAAACTGTTTTCCTACGAGGTGGGGTGGGGCTTATTTTCTGCCACATGGTCATTTATACATAACAAATGAAAAAGAAGCAAGGTACAAAAATGTGTGTGCGCGCGTGTGTGTGTGTGTGGCTGCACATGCAGGCACGCACTCATGGCTGTGAATACTGACTGGTATGAACATCTTTTAACGAGGTGGTCATCAAAATCATATACAATAGCCATTAAAAACTCACTTAGCTAGCGGCATGTAAATCATTGGATTGGTTATTCAAAGACCAGACAAACAGAACTCTTGGATACTGTTTCCATTTGGGTTTTCCAGTTCATATGGTTCCAGCTGGCGGTACTCAAAAGTCACACGATTTATGTGTTTTCCACTGGAGATCATGCGCACCACCACGTTGTCGCAGCCGATTTTCATCTGGGCTATAATTTATGGAAAAAGTAGAAGTTTCCCAGCAAGTTAGAAACCACACAGTAAAATCATTTTTGTCAACAAGATCATTTAAACACAAAGAAAGCGAGAGGATGTCTCTTCATCTCACGTACCCAAACCATGCCTCTGCCATCAGGGGAAACATTTTTGTTTTCATTTTGATGATAATATTTGAAGAATCGTGCAACTGAACTCTGCTTTTCTCCTCATGTGCAAGAACACTGTTAGCCAAATAAATCTGGCTGCGGAGAGGCAAGAAGATGTCTCCTTGCACTTTTCAGAGTCTACCTGCAAGACTTTGGCGGTAAAGGCAGTGCCTCCACACTACACCTTCCCTCGAGTTCCGTGTCCTCCGTGGAGACAGTACCGCCCTCCAGGAACAGGTTGCAAATTAGCAAGGGTCTTTTTGGTTGTCATAATATCTAAGGGTGCAAGTGGCAGGTAATGGGCAGGGCTAGAGGATAGCGTGTGCTGCTGGACATTTATTATTGTCCAGCAATCAAAATCACCCGTTTATTATTTTCTGAGCTTAGGTAATAATTGTTTTACATATAAACAAAACATCTTTTTGATAATTTAGATGTACCACACTGAATATATTCATTTTTGTTCTACTGTCCATCTACACTGCTTCTCTCTCATTTTCTCCTGGGCTTCATATAAGGAATGACTTTTGATATGCTTACTTCTCTTAAATCCAATCTTATTCATTATTTTATGTATCATTGGGTGCAGATGTGCCTGAGCAGTTATAGATTGAAACTCATTATTTTTTATTAAAAATTACTTCTATTTCTTTCTCCAGCCTCGGGCTGGGTCCTGAGACAAGATTTATCTGCCTTACAATAATCCTTTCTGTTGTTTTAATTTTTTTAACCACGTCTCCCTCTTTGTCTCCATAAGGCCTTCATTCTGAGAAGCACTCGCACTATGGTGTAGCTGGTACTTTGCAAACATGTGCCTGGGTTTAAACAAAGTAAAATAGCAGAGAGAGCTACGTGTTGGGTTGAAGGTCAATTTGGAGACATAATAGATATAAACCCTAGAATTATTTCAATGTAAGAGCCAGAGAGTCTGTGTTCTGCATCTATGAGGAGTCCAAATTTAATTTTCCTTAAATGACTTAGAAGGTCATTCTTTTTCAGATCTTACTCTGAACTTTAATCTACATGATATGCCCTATTTCTTTTAGTTAATGTGCATATTATTTATTTATTATTTGATGTGATTACTAAGAAACTCCAGTTTAAAGATCAGGGTCCCTAGTAGTTCTTCATTGTTGAACAACTTAGGAGGGCTCATGGCAACATGGTGAATGAAAGAAAAAAGTGAAAGAAAAATTCAAGCCTCCAAATTATTTTAAGACTAGTTTCAATTCTCTGGATAATTTAGGCAAAAGTGTTTATTTAATTTCACTTTTATGGCATAAGTCTTACCTTTATACCTAATTCAAGTAATATAATTCAAGCACCAAAATTACTCTTGCTTCAATTATCTAATATTAAGGCTCGAGTGTTTTTTGTACTCAATCCAATCCTCTTACCCAGCTCTAATGCACCTCCTCACAGGTGTTTATTGCATGGAAGGATCCAGTGCCTCAGAGATCACATGCAAAAGGCAAGAGAAGCCACTTGCTCTGATAGTTTAAACCAGGGCTCAAATGTAAAGTAGCGTAAAATAATCCTCTGTTCTCAGCAAAGTGAGTTGTTAGAATTCTCTTGCCTTTACCTTTGTAAAAAGCCTGCACTGGCCCTGGCTGGTGTGGCTCAGTGGATGGAGCGCTGGTCTGAGAACCAAAGGGTCGCTGGTTCAATTCCCAGTCAGGGCACATGCCTGGGTTGCAGGCCAGGTCCCCAGTAGGGGATGCGTGAGAGGCAACCACATATTGATGTTTCTCTCCTTTCTCCCTCCCTTCCCATCTGTCTAAAAATAAATAAATAAATAAATAAATAAATAAATAAATAAAATAAGAAAGCAAGCAAGCTAGCTAGCTTGCCCTGGACCCCATCCTGCTTTAAATCTCATCTGCTGTTCTCTCATACAGGTGTGTCTGGGTGACAGTGGAGCACTGCATGGAGGGCCTTAGCATTTACATGTGCATATTAATTCTATTTCAGAGATGTTTTGTTTATTTGGGTCCCAGTATTAGCTCAGAGGAGAAAATACTGGTGGGAAGGCCTGGTTTTAATTAAAACAGGCAAGAGCTGATCAAAGGATGTCTGATTTGTAGCTTCATCACCTAGCTCGTTAGTGATCTGGAGTTACAAGAAAGGAAAGAGGCTATAATTAAAATTTACCATGAGATTAAAGATTGCTGTTGTTTCTCTTCTGTTTTAGTTTTGTCTCTTGAAAGATAATCTGTGATTCCGTCCCAGTTTTACACAGGGCCAACCTTACACATGCATCTTTGTTACTTCGTAGGTTTCTCTCCCAATGTCAAATATTTTGGTAATGCATTCTTGATAGTGTAAGTGTAAAATCCTCACATTGGCTCAATGTGCAAAATTGGAGTGTTTTTGGCAGGACTTGCCTTCTTATGTACAAACAATCTGAGGTGTTTTACTAAAGGAAATAATCTTGATGGGCGCATAAATAATGATCAAAGAAACATCTCACCAGGGCCATGAAAGGGATAGCAGAGATCAGCTAAAGGCATCATCTTGGAAGGGTCCAATCCAGCGCCTCCCCGCAGTTCCACAAAGTCTCCTTTCCCCTCACAACTTGTGGAGGGTTTCTGAGAGCAGAGAGACACAGGGAAAGATGTATCTAAACCAACTGTGGACATCAAACCATCGGACCAATGGCGAGCCAATGAATTCACTTTACCAGCCCCAGACATCCTGACAGTGCCATTTAATTAGACATCCAGGACTGTGGAAATTAAAAAACACTTAAAAGAAAAAAATTGTAAGAATTGCCTTTCTAAATCAGTTGAGTAGTCATTTTTTAAAATGTATATACATTTTTAAAATAAGCTCAAGGACTGGAATAATGAAATGGGAATCTGTAAACTCCACCCAAGATGAATGGGAAATGAATCTGAAAATGCTTTGCTTTTCAAACCATTTGGACAATACATACTGGAGTATTTGAATTTCTTAATGCATGCAGTCAGAGTTTCATAAATAGGGCTTACATGTTAGTTTTTTTTTCAACTTACCTCTTCTTTATAAAGGACTTTTTCTGCTGTTGGAACAATCCTTATCATTTCTACTGGTAAGGATTTAGATTAGTTATAAAAATGTTAAAGAAAGACGAGAATCCTGATTTGGGTCTCAGGTTACCGAGAGTTACCATTGTCTCTCCTAACAACTATAACAAATTTATTTCAAGCTACAAAATATAAAATATGAAAAACTAGTCTAAGACTTTGTGTGATTCACCATAACTACCCCTTTCTGCTACCCTTCATCCTTCCCACACTGTCTCGTGCACAGTAACTCCTATGCTTCACTCCCCCACACAAGAAGCCCCAGATGTGGACCACCTATCTCCTCTGATCAAGACTGGCCTCGTGTGCGTGCCACCTGTGATGTCACAGAGGGCCCACGTTTAATGCTCTGCTGTCACCATCTTGAAATTCTTAACAATTTTCAAATAAGGGCCCTGCATTTTTATTTTGTAATGTCCCCTACAAATGATGTAGCTGGTTTTGCCTGTGGTTCTATTCTTCATGGAGGCATACTCATCAAGAGACCCAGTGGAGTGTGGAAAGGTGCTCAGAAGTTAACCAGACAAACCTAACACATAGGGACTCAGAACTAAATTAGAGAATCTTAAACACACACATATAAGCATACACATTCAAACATTTAGAAGACATTGAAATGAAACTGGAACTAAACAAATTGGAAAATTTGTAACAGTCACTGTTCAGCTAATGAAAGGAAGCAGGTGGGAACATATACTTTTAAAATGCCTACTATGTGCTGGGGTCTATGACTAAGTGCTTTACACACAATTTCATCAAACAATGAAATAGAGGGTTATTTAGCCTCATTGTGTACAGGGCCCATGTTCTTGTATGAAGAGTTAAATAAGCCATTTAGGGGTAAAGAAAAAGAAACTTAACTGCCTTTCCCTTGAGTAGAGAATGTCCAGAGGGAGCATCTCCTAAGATTAAATTTTCCACTTGGTTCTTTAGGTTCCAAATTTCAGCAGGAGGTGGTGAAGGGAAAAGGGCAGGCTCAGAGGGGGAGATGGGACATAAAGACGATGGGAAGAAGTAGAAGCTAAAGTGAAGGGAACACAACAAAGAAACAAGGAAGCTGGTGCCCCTTTTCCTTGGTGTTCAATGACTTTTTTCTCTTCTTCCCAAACCTCTCAGCTATTCTTGTAATTAAATGCAGAGGCTGAATTGTATAGGGACTTCTCTGGGGTTCAGCTCCTCAAAAGTGATCCCCTAGAGTTCTTTGTTGAGGTTCTAGTTCCCTGGACTCAGCCATTATCATTTCTTGTCTAGACTATGACATTGGCCCCCCACATGCACCCTTGAACCACTCTGGCCCTGATGGTCCATTCACCACATGGAAGCCAGAATGACCTTTAGGTAATCCTCTTTCTTCCCCCTTGGACATTGTTAATTAATTTGGTCATGATGTCAGCAATTCCCAACCATGCTCACCCCACCTGAGCATAATCAAATGCGTTATGTCACTGTCCTGCCTCAACCCCTTCAGTGCACTTAGAATAAACTCGAGCTCCTTAATGTGACTTGCTAGGCTCTGCACACCCTGGCCCTGCCCATCTCCCTGACACCGTCTCATATCACTCATCCTCACCTTTCCTTCTTTCCATTTCTGGAACCCAGCAAGCTCACTTCTGCCCCTGGGACACTTCTGTTCTCTCTGTTCCTGGCTCTTCCTGTACCTGCTGGCTCCCTCTAACCTATCACTAAAGTCTCACTTTAAATGTCTCCTCAGAAGGTTTCTCTCCTGACCACCTTATCTCAAGGAGATCCCCATCCCTCCTTCTGCTCCCTTGTCCCTAGTCAGTTTATCACCGCACTCCATTCTCTGTCGGGCACTCACCACTAGCTGAAATACATTACACTTTTGCCTGTCACAGGCCACTGGAAGGCAGGTTTCATGTGACCAGGATCTGTTTTGTTCATTGCTAATTTCCAGCATCTAGAATAGAGCTTTGCACATGGTGAGCACTCAAGCAAATAATTTGCAAAGAAAAAGATGCCTAGAAGAATGCAGACTGTAAATTTTTTAAAGGGAAAACACAAAGATTACTCCTCATAGCCAAGAATAACTGAAGGGCAGATCTTCCAGTCTGGTATCACCCTTGCCATCTTCCATACTGTATATCAGGAATGATGTACAAACAATCTCAAGCCGGTAAGGCTGTGTCAGAGACACCCACTTATTCTGGTCTTTACCAAAGAAATATTCTACCACTGAGGTTCAAAAAAACAAAAACAAAATTAAAAAAAAAATAAAATAAAGCACTGGCCCATGAATTTTGGCCTTAAAGGAAATTAGATATACTCCTTTCCTCAGTCCTGGTCCTATTTGGCTTTCCCTGAAATCTGTCTGATTAGGAACTATGACTGTCTTTGATGCTAGCAAATACATGAGCTATCTTAACCTCAGCATATGATAAAGTAAAAGGAAATGAGGATGACTCAGAGGCAAGAAGCTACTAATGCAAGTAAATCTGGTCAAGCTCAGCATTAATTTTAAGATCCATACAGAAGTTCATGGGAAAACAAGTTGATGGAGAATCTGAGCTAATATTTGTTGCAAAATGTATTGAGTTAAATGTAATAAAAAAAACCTCTTCAAAACTTTACTGTATTTTGCCACATAAAAATCCAATTTCATATTTTATGCTACACTTAGCATTTCTTTATAACACAGTCAATGAGTTACTTCCTTCATGTCAAAAGAAAATTCCAATGCTCAGAAAAACAGCTGTGTAGATGACTCACACTAGGTTCTGCTAGGAGAGAATTTTTTTAAAAAGAGGCAAGTACAAGAGAGTTCAATTGTAATTATATGCCACACATTTACCAATTGGAAACATTTCTTGCATCACAAGGAAAGTATTCAACAGGCACAGGAACACCTGAGTATGCAACTTTCAGCACAATGGGAATAGAAGGGGAGTTTAGTTAAAGCAGCAAGAGCACACACAGGTGAGACTTCATGGTCAAACAAGAGGCCGTACTAATTCCAGTTCTGTAATGTCCGTGTTTACCCTGCATGATGACTTCTGCTCTGACGAGGCTGTGGCTTTAGTAAATGATTTGAAAGCATGTACGCAACTCACCTTTAACCGTAGGCCATTTAAGTGTCCCAGGGCAACATCAGATATTTTTATCGCCACAGGATAAATTATGGAGAAGCTGCAGTTTCGATGCTGATGTGGAACTACCAGGGTGAACCTTCCATTTGGGGTCTGGGAAATGACATTGCAGGCTTTGCAGAAAAACAAAAATCACATTTTCACTACTTGGTATTCTGTTTTTTATAGGCATTTACCTTGTCCTTATTCTAGGCTCCTTCCTATTCATGGTCTAGGGCCTTGTGGCTTGGAAGAGAACACATTTCACAAAGGCAATTTGGAGGTGGGAAGGGGCTGGGGAACGAAAATCACCAGTGATGCGTGGACACTGTTAGGAGTCTCTGGGCTGCAGGGGCTTCTAATTTTAATCTCAGAGAGTTATTTGTTCATAATAATCACAAGGCATAAATTCATAACCAACCAAACAATACTGGCTGCTAGAAATTTTAGGAACACTTCAGATAATTAGGGCCCGAGTTCAAGCTGGGAGTGTAGAACAATCAAGGTTTTAAAGATGAGGCCATACCTCAAACCCTGTCTGTCTGAAGCCCTCATTCATAGAATTTTTAGTCATATGTTGTTGTTTAAATAATAAAATAAACAA
Organism: Anoura caudifer; assembly: GCA_004027475.1. NCBI lineage: Eukaryota > Metazoa > Chordata > Mammalia > Chiroptera > Phyllostomidae > Anoura > Anoura caudifer. The sequence continues at coordinate 99,173 of PVKU01005352.1, read as the reverse complement.
ACATTAAAGCAGTCACAAAATAGGCTGAGAAAAACTAGAAAGAAAGCAGGCTTACATATAATACAATATTTGCTGGGAGTCTAGGGGTAAGTTGACCAAAAGAGAAATTTTAATGTTTAATTTACTCCCAAGAATTTCTGAAATTTTGTTTTGTATGTCATCTAGACTTACAAATTTATTCTTCTAGCTATGAAACTAAAAACATAATAGTTTGTACCTTCTTTTTAACAAAGTTTCTGAGTGATGAGAATAGGTTAGAACTACCTCTTGCCTTCTTTCATACTTTTAACTCAACTTAATTTCAGAAAGAACTGAAATTCCTTGATGATTCTAGAAGGTTTCTGATTTATAACCAAACAAAATAGAAGAGACACATTTCATTTTTCCCCCTCTAGGATTATTCTGTTCCAGTCCTCAGAAACAGCCTCTTTTGGAGGCTTCTTCCAAAAAACAAAACACAAAAAATCTAAAGCTTAGTCATACATTATTCTTTGGCAGATTAGGCCTACTTTTGACCACATGAAGTTCTAATATTATTGTATGCTACCAAAAGTAGGTGTAGGTTTTCTTTCCCCGAAACTAATTGTTGTTTTTTTTTTCTTTTAATGGGGGAAAAATAGTCAGACAAATGAACTCATTTTGATTAAGATAATGTATTTTAGAGCTGGGGTATTCAGCTTTTTAGCATCTGTGTGCATAGACATCAGCAATGAACTATATCACAGTTCATTGCAGGGGCGGGGCTCTGAATCAGAAGGCAGCTTGGAGGTCCTGGTCCAGCCTTCTGCCCAGGCATGAAAGCTGTCTAGCATACCCCAGTTATGCAGCCTTTCAGCCTTTGCCTAAACATCTAAAATTGCAACTTTGTATCTGATCCGTCAAGTTTATCCCAGATGAGTGGAATGACTTGGAGGGATTAAAGTTTTTCACTGAATGCATGGTACCTTAGGAGATCAGATTAAGACATTGAAGGAAAAAAATGAAGTCCATTCCCCATAAAGTAATATCCTATCTAGCCTGGGAAATAAATTGAAAACTGTGGTTTGATTTTCACAATAATAAACAGAAAGTATTCTTTTGATCATTTCTAATTACAAAAGAATTCCCATTCAATTCCATTCCTCACTTCAAATTTCTTAAGTCTGTGCGATAAAAGTGCCTTTGCAAAGCAGATCTGACCGCCCTCCCCTCCTGCCTCCCGCCTGAGAGGACGGGAGCCCACTTACGGAGGAGGTTGGGGTCTGTGCCGATGGTTAAGGTGAAGCCATTCCCCGGTTCGCGGACCCGGAAGAAGATCATGGCCACGTTCTGGGAGGATCTGATGCTCCTTCTGCTAAGACCACTCTCACAGAAGTCTACATACCGCTCGGTGGTGGGGAGAGGGTGATCCTGGGAACTGGGGAACTTCTCCCCCTTGAGAATCCAGCCATCAAAGACCTTCCCACAGAACAGACACAGGTGAGCACTTCCAGCCACCCCTCGGGTCGCAGGTGTGACTGGCGGCCTGCACTCCTCCGCCCGTGTGCGTTCACTTGTACCTGTCTCGACTGTGAGGGTGATTTGCAAGTATCACCATTAATTAATTACTGCTTTTCTCTTTATAAACCTAAAAGTCTCCAAAATAAGTAAACTATATTACACTTCAGCCACCTTGGTAAATCAAACTACAGACAATGTACATTTTTATCCTGGTCATATTTTCCACACATCCCAACTGCAGAAGAATTTCCCAGAAGCATAATTTGGGTTTCAGTTCTTCTCTTTTTCTCATTGAAATATGAACAAAATAGCTTTTTTAAAAAAGCAAACAAACAACAACAACAAAAAAAAAAACCCACAAAACCCTGAAGCTGCAACTTGACCTACATGCCAATACATGCCTGTTTTCCTCATTGTTTAACTCTTATCAGATATCAAAATATTAAGAACTGCTTCAACACTCAGACAGCGATGGCTGGTATATCGGTTAGGACTTTCCTCCTTCACGTGTTGAAGTTCGCAGTTGGACAAAAGGTCAGAGTCCACTGACTTTATTCTTAAAATCACCAAGGGTCTCCAGTTTAAGGAGTTCAACCTAGTTCACACTAGCAACGCCAGTTACAAATTACTTCACCAGACCAGTATTTGACAGGTTCAAAAATAATACCGCTGTGGAGGTTTTAATCACCATCTTTTTTATTGGACTGTAGAACTCCATCAGCTATCCCCAGCTGACCTATTTGATTTTGGAAGAATGACTGGGATAGGGGGTGTTGTGAGGTTGGGGGCTTGTCCTCCCTCCCACCTGCCTCCGAGTGGATTCCCTCTCAGCATCCCTACCAGCAGCCTGCACCCTACTGCTCCAAATTCGGGTCACCCAGGCACTGAAGACGGCCTTTACGAACCTGGAACACCTCCACAGGGAGAGGGAGCAGCAGGAGCAAAGCGGCTCGGATCTTAGACTTGCGGGGCCGGTCCTCCAGCAGCACCCGCTTGCTTGGTGGACCTGAGCGCTCGCGGGGTCAGTTTGTACATTTCCACCTGCCCCGCTGCCCCAGATTGTAATACAGCGCTCAGCGACTAGAGTTCAAGTCTTTAGAAGCGTCCGACCCCAAGAGTGCACAGAGGGGATGTGTGGGACGAGGTCGTGAGGTTGAGGGGAGGTTCCAGTCGCATGCGGTCCCGGAGTGTGCCTCTCCCACTTGGGCACCAGAGAAGTGTCTCATTAAGAGAGTCCCCGGCTCCCCAGGCTTGGTTGCGGGCGCTGGGTGCAGCACCCCTGCCCATTCCTCATCCCGTGTCCCTGCCCCGCAGCGGCTGGGGCTGCTCTGCTAGGGACGCCTCACCTTCAGGAAGTCCCCTCCCTGACAGTCGATGGAGACCAGGTCGTAGTGGATGGTGATGAACTCCTCCGGCTCGCTGATGAAGAAGGCAGCGCAGTGCAGCTGCGGCCGGTCAGCAGTGAAGGTGAACTGGCCCTGGAGACTCAGCATGTCCAGGCACCCTGAGCGAGGGTAGTGGCAGTGGGGCCAGATATCTGGAGCTGCAGCCACCGCGCAGTGCCAGGTCCCCCTCGCCCCCAGCGGTCCCTCTCAGCGCCCCTTTTTCCAGGTTTGCAGGGCCCCAGCGCCCAGCTCCCAGCTAGACTCCCAGCCTCAGCGGCACGCGGCTCCCGCACCCCAGGGTGCATCACCCCAACTCGCCCCTTTGCTCCTGGTGAAAGCCCCTTCGCTCCTCGTGGGACCCCCTTCACAATGGAAATCATGCCCTGGGTCGTCCTCACCAGCCCCTTCACAGCTAGGGTCGGGAGCCTCCTTCCCTCGGCGCAGAGCCCAAACCTCCCCACACCCCAATCCCTGCCGCGCTTGAACTCAGCCCGGCAGCCCTGGACTCACGCAGAGCTCTGCGATAGAGCTGTTCCCCCGCCAGCTCCCGCTTCAGGTTGGCGCTGAAGAGCAGGAAAGGGTCGTGGTCGCCGGTTTCCCGCAGCTGGCAAGGAAAGTGGGTCAGTTGGGTAAAGTTCAAGGGATGGAGAGAAGGGGACCAGGAGCAGGGCACCCTCTGCGCTGTACGGCAAAGAGAATAAAGTGATGGGATCGTTCCATCAGACTAGGGTATGCTCAGTGGGCAAAGGAAAGGAGGAAGAAGCAGGAAGGAAGACCAGTCTGTGGAAAAACAGGGGGGAAACCAGTACAAAAGATGGGGAAGAAAGAGCTAACCCCAACAAAGGCAAGAGCCTAGGCAGCCTGCTGGCCCCTCAGAGCTGGACGTTCTGGGACAGGAGGTGTGATGGGTCAGTCCTGGGATCACTCACCTCTAGGTATCGGCTCTCCCCTCTCAGAGCCACCAGGAATATCAGGACGAAGTGACACTGAAGTTTGAAGGAAGGCGACATGCTGGCCTTGCCTCTGCAGCCGGTGAGCTCTACTCCAAGGTCTGGGGCTTTGCTTCCACACCTTGTCCAGGCTGAGAGCTGGAAGCTGGTAGGGTCCCTTGCTGGGTCTCTTTTATAGAGAGGAGTGAGGAGGGAAGGCTCTCTGCTCCTGGACTGATCAGAGCTCAGTAACCATGGGTTACCCTGTCTCAGTGACACAGTATGTGGTGATGACGAAGGTCCAGCTCTCATCCCAAATTTTCAGTGGTCTAGCATTATTCACCAAAAATGATTTCAGGTCTATTACAACTTTCTAAATCAGAATGTGGGAGGGACAATGAGGCAGGGACACAGAATAAAGGAGGGCATTTACTTGGCCTGGCAAATGCTGAATTATCCTCTCCTGTCGGTATTCAGGGGATTTTGGTTTTGCAAAGCAAAGTGACAATGTTACACTCATGCATAAAAAACCCAATACACACAACCTTCTCATGCAGCCTTGTCACATAACCTTGGATGGACTCATGCTGAAAATTGTCAGAAAACATAGTATTTATGCAACTGCTCATGCCTCTCAGAAAGAAACTTGAGGCATTTTTAGCTCCAAAGGGAATTCTGAACAGAAGCCAAAATCTGATTTTGCAGAATACTGCAATAATGTAATTCAGTCTTCCTTTCTGTCCCTTAGTCTTTGCTTTATCTTGGTCCAGTTTCTTGTAAGCATGTCCTTAATGGAAAGCTACATCTGGCGTCTGTGGACACCTGCATTTCAGCTGAGCTCTGTCACTTAGCTTGAAAGTATGAGCATCAGACACACTCCCAGGCTGGATAACTGCAGCCATGACCACAGCATCCATCCGAACCATGGAGAGATGAAATCATCCCACTTCACACCTTCAGATACCTGGGTTAATACCCATGTAGGATGAACTGCCCCAATGCTTAATTATAACTGCTTAACAGCCAATTTACAAGGCTAAAAAAATGACTTAGAGGGTCCAGAAATAAGTAAAGAATAAGCTTATCTTTGCTAATTAGACATAAAGAGAATTGCTTTTCCTTTATGTCCACAATAGTAGGAAATGCAGGGACACACCACATTCGCTTTCCCACCCTTTTTCAATCTATGTGCTTAACAAAGCAACTACAAATCCTAAACACTTCATTTTGTTTTACCACTGCCTGACAAAAAAACATGGCTTTCATTGTTATGAAAATTGTTACAAATAATGAGACAATAATAGAGTTCTAAATCAAGGAAATGGTTCTATTTTTAGTTTATAAATACTCAAAATTAGGCAATAATTTACTTAGAGGTGTCAGAACTTAATATTTTCGTATTTAAAACAATTCTGAGCTCTGAAAGAGCTGCCCCTTAGTTATTTAAATAAGAGGGCTTCCTGCCATACTCCAACTTTGTTATCAGTCCTCAGACCAGAGAGCATGAGAGGGACGTTTCCCCAAAGGTCATGAACACTGGCCACCATGTCTTTCTCCCCATCCTGGGATTGTATAAATGTCTACATTTTAGAGAGGATATAAAGAAAGCAAAAAGGGTATAAAGAAAGCTGAGAGGAATAAAAGAGAAAAATAAATGTTTTAGTCCCAACTTTCTTGGCCTCAAACATGCCAGGCCAGCTCCAGGTACGTCTGTCAGCAGTTTGTGCCTGGAGAGAGCCTCAGGCACACTCATCCCACCTGCCACAGCCCAGTCTCCTTTCCCCTCAGCCTAGCCATGGCCTTGGCCTGCTCCCAGGATGCCACCAAACATTCAGCTTGGAGACCCCTGTTTATCCCACTTTGGGGGTCTGGCTTTATTAGCATCACCACTGAGATACTACTCTTCTCCAACCTCCCTCTACACAACACAGACACATGTAAACTCACAGACAACAATAATGTCCCCAATGTGCATTCATAATGCTCCCTCCTCAGGAATCACACACAGGAAGAAGGAAGAGCTGGGATGAAGCAGGACAAACATAACCACTGATGGACGACATCCTATTTTACACAACAGCCCACAATTCATAGCAAATAGATTCACTTTATTCATACTAAAGCCTACGTGGGGAAATTAATGTGTACTTTCCACTAGCTTGGCAAATATCTACTAAGCCAGTGGAAATGGCATTGTGGTTTTATGTTTTGTTTTGTTTTGTTTTGTTTTTAGAGTAACTAAAGGATGGAAACTAGAATCTATGGAGAAACTAAGAAGATAAAGTTGGAAGACAAAGAGAAGCCAGGCAGCCATTCTCTATGAGCAAAGGTATTAAAAATGGGTGAGAGCAATGGAAGAGTAATTTGGATTAGACAGAAGACAAAAGTTTCTGAATAATAAGTAGGTCTCTGTCTGAGGATCGAACATAAATTGTTTCTGTGAACTGATTTAGTCATTCAAACAACTAGGTTAATATGTGAAAGCTATTTGTTCAATCAAATTGACTGGCTATTGTGAAATACATTCTCAGGAAACTCAGAGTCCCCAATCGGCTGTTGGAATGTTCACCTCCATTCTCTGCACACAGATTAGTTTCTCTTTGTATTTTCAAGACACCCTCTCCAATGCTGATTTAATACAGTCCCTGATCAGTGTGGGGTTTTTTAGGTCTTAAACTATTGTTGGGCAGGATTAAGACATTCTTTTTGTTAGGTAAGATGAAGACATTTTTTTGTTTCACAAAGCCCCAGTGCGAATTGTCACCTGTGTTAAACCCAGAGGTGGAGGTGGCCACACGGTATAGATCCACATTCAATCCATGAATGTGGGGTGGGGCAGGGTGTGAAACTGTGCGGAGACTGAAGAGGCACAGAGAACTTCTAGACAGCACAGACAGGGACTGAGTAGTCCTCCACATGGTCTATTATATGGCTGTGACAGCCAAGTGTACGCTTGTGGACGGGCGTGTCAGAAGCACCAGTGAGAATATACAATCCCAAATCTCTTTCTCTTTAGGGTTGACATCAAGGCCCCTTCAAATGTTTCCTGTCTATAATAGTAAACCTTTTCTTTCATTAATAATTTCAACAGAGAACACCACCAATCCTGGCTTTAGAAAACTTTCCTTCTCCCTTCCCTGACTGATATGTTGAAATGTTGGGAAATGGGACATGTGACTGAGTTCTCTAAGAAATAAATCAAGATAATTGAATAAAACTCATCATAGTTAGCTAACAACAATAACAACTAACTCTCCATTGTTTTTAAGATGACTTACTCTTTGGATGAATTTAGCTACTTTTTAATGCAACCCTTTTTAACATAATTTCTTTTTCACAGGAGTTTGAGATTAAGAAGGAAGAAAGTAAACAAATACACTTTGAATTAAGCCCTTGGATATCATTGAATTTCAACCCAAATCCATCATATGCTTTTACTGTGGTTAAGACCATCAGCAGTACTAGACATTAGGGTTTTGGGGGGTTGCAAGTGACTGATAGCAAATTTAAATTTAAGCAAAATGGGGAATTATTATCAGGATGCAGGGATGTCTTTAGCAATACTTGGACAGAAAACAGGAAGCAGGGGCTCCCACCCCACTTCCCAGTCCCTCTGCGTCAGGCCCCCTTTTCCACTCATCTTTAGTCTCTGTGGCTGTGAATCAGCCACCGACAATCCCTAAGCTTTACATGTTTCCACTTGATAAATAAAAATACCCTGAACCAATGTCCCCAGAATCCCCAGTCCACCAAACTTCATGGGAAAAGGCTCCTAGGCCAGAGTACAGGGTCTTGTCCTGACGTGGCTGTTTCCATGACTGCCATGTTCATGCAGAAGAGAGAAGCGATTTCCAGAAAAAGGGATGCTAGAGTCACAAAGTAATGGGTATCTTCAAGAGAGCAAAAAATAACCATAAACAAAAGCTCTGGTTTAGTGACCTCTTTGATTATAAGTTTTCTTACCTATAAAAGTATTTTTATCACTGAGAATTATTGCAGGAATTAAATATTACATACCATATTTCTCAGACTGTAAGATGCACACACACACACACACAAATTTGGAAGGAAAATGCAGTGGTGATCCTGCTCCTGCCTCCTGTGACCCCGCTCCACCGCCACCCCCTCCCCCCGTGAGCCAGCTAAGCTACATTCGGACTATAAGATGCACCCCCTTTTCCTCTCAAATTTAGGGGGGAAGTGTCTCTTATACTCCAAAAAATACAGTATGTCCTACCTAGAAATAGCCTTTAATGTAACTATTATTAAATTATACCAATTATAGTATGTTTTTATCACTGGGGCTTTCCTTTTAATGGTAATTTGATAAGAGGGCATGCATAGCATGTGCTTTTCATATTATTATTAAAATAAAACGAATGGTTATTAGAGCATTAACAGACTTTAAAAGCCATAGAAGAAGAGAAAACTAAGTTAAAATATAATTACAGAACTGCATTTCCAAAAGACTAGCTAGGAATGGGCCCCATTAAACATTACGTGCCTTAATGGACAGTGGCTTAGCTTCATCAGAGAGAAAAGCTGAAATGTAGAGAGAGCAGAATTGAGAACATTGGGGAAAGGGGAAAGTCAAAGTTGCAAAGCAGAAACTGAAGATATTTAGGAACTGCCCGAAGAGAATAGCATTTTGATTCTATGTCAAGGATTATTGCATGACATCATCTGTTAAGAGCCTGGGGACACTGGGAATAAGAAAGCAATGATTTGACAAGAAGGCTTCCAAACAAAGAGTGATAACGGGAGAAAAGAGTAGATATTAAAAGATCTGCTCAGATTATCACAATGAGTCAGAAACAAAGTCTAGACTAAAAAGATTCCTCTATATCCAGCCAGGTAGTCAATCCGTCTTCAAAGAAATTAGCCCTGGAAATTAAGTCAAAAAATTATACGTTAGGATTTCAAAGCTAATCAGCTAGGAGCAAACAGGGAGGTGGAGCCGGACAAAGCAGGGAGTGCCACAACTGCAAAGACTGAGTGCTGTTCGTGTTTGCGCAATGGCTTCCTTGACTTTGGAGTGACATTGTTATCTCAACTCCCTTCTGGCTTCCTCTAAAATATGCCATGACTAACATCTAGCCAGTAGATCATAATGAAATGCCATTTAATAATCCCTCACTGCCTGCCTCAAGGGGAAAAGGACAGCCGGGGCCAGAGCTGTTGGTGTGTTTGTCATTAGGCAGCGGTGACGTGCATCGGCACGTAACATCAGCCTCTCCTCTGACGGAAGAGAAATGAAGTGTAAACAGTCTCATTTCTTAGTGCCTTAGAATAGATCTAGAAAAGAAAAGCCTGCCAGTTACGTGGAGTGACACGAGAAGCTCTAAATAAGGAAAGCAGCAGAAAAAACTGCAAGCTAGGCAGTGGGTAGCTATCTATGGTGCCTTCTTAGCTCACTTTTGTGGGACCCCTGAGAGAGGCCAGCCTGCTTCCCCCTCTGCCAATTTTTCTTTCCTTGCTCCTTTTTTCCCCTCCCGTCCTCCCTTCCTTCCTTCCTTCCTTCCACCAACTCTAAGCAACAGATTTAGCTGCTCTATACTCACTGTATTTTATACACATATGCCCAAATCAGAGATCAATAAACACTACTCCCTTTTAAATGATTTTTCCATTTTGAATTATTACTATTGTGCAAACAGAACAAGATTCCTTTAAAGCATTTAAAAAGAGAAAGGTCATCTAATGAAGAAATTAGTTTTGGCCAATATAATAATTATAGTAGAGCTCCCATTCATGTTCTAAAATATTGTGGTATAAAAGTCAAACTGAGACTTCCGGCCAAGATTAAGATGTAGGTGGACACACTGTGCCTCCTCTCACAACCAAAATTAAGGACAACAAAGATTTAGAAACAAGAAACAACCAGAACTCTTAGAAAATTGAACTGTACTGAAGTCCAACAACCATTCATCCAGACTGGTAAGAGGGGCAGAGTCGAGGCAGGGAGAGGCAGAGGTGTGGACCGGGCACGCAGGCAGCAGCAGCTGGCAGGTCTCGGGCACACAGGTGGTGGCTGGCAGACCCAGTGAGGCCATGCAAGGCGACTGGCTGACCAGGTGGTCCCACATTTGCATGCAGATAATCCAGGCGAAGGGGAAGCGGTGGAAGGGACTGGAATCTGAGAGAGAGAGCAGAGCAAACGCCATTGTTCCCTCTCGGACCCCACCCCCACATACAGCGTCACTACCCAGTGACTGGGCTGCCCTGCCCTGGAGAACACCTAAGGCTCCACCCCTCACTATGTAACAGCCGCGACTAGACCGAAAAAGAAAAAAAACAGGAACAAAAATGGCTCGAACCAGAGAACAAATCAAAACCCCGGAGCCAATTCATCTAAGCAACGAAGAGATAGCCAACCTATCAGATACACAGTTCAAAGCCTTGGTGATCAGGATGCTCACAGAATTGGTTGATTTTACTCACAAATTAGATGAAAAAATGGAGGCTAGAATAAGTGAAATGAAGAAAAACACACAGGGAACCAACAGAGATGGGAGGAAAACTGGGACTCAAATCAATGGAGTGGGCCAGAAGGAAGAAAGAAACAACCAAACAGAAAACAAGGAAAAAACAAGGATTCAAAAAAATGAGGAGAGGCTTAGGAACCTCCAGGACATCTTTAAACGTCCCAACATCCGAATTATAGGGGTACCAGAAGGGGAAGAGGAAGAGCAACAAGTGGAAAACTTATTTGAACAAATAATAAAGGAGAACTTCCCCAATCTGGCAAAGGAAATAGACTTCCAGGAAGTCCAGGAAGCTCAGAGAGTCCCAA